>SKCR01036529.1:0-91364 GCA_019454045.1 Zanthoxylum bungeanum | reverse complement strand
GTGGCAATCCGAGATCACTTAAAGCCAGTCATTGATGATAATTATTCTGGGATTGAGCATCCACCGATCAATGCCAATAACTTTGAGCTGAAACCTGCATTAATCAACATGGTGCAAAAAAATCAATTTGGGGTTAAACTATAGAGGATCCCAATGTAATTTATGGATATTCTTGGAGATGGCGGATACCATAAAGATGAATTGAGTCACTAAAGAGACCACCAGGATATAAGGGATAAAGCGAGGGGTTAGCTGCAATCTATTCCGATGGGGAGCATCATGATATAACAGGATATGGCTACCACATTCATTGCGAGGTTCTTTCCACCAGCTAAATCATCCCAACTGATAATAGAAATTAGCATATTTAGGTTGTTGGAGACTGAAAATCTGTATGAGGCCTGAGAGCGCTTTAAAGATCTCTTAAGAGGTGCCCACAACATAAATTTGAAAACTATGTTCATATTCAGTTTTTCTACAATAGGTTGAATGGTCCAAACAAGACCATAGTCGATGCAGCTGCTGGAGGAATCCTATTCAAGAAATCTACTGAAGATGCATATGCTTTACTAGAGGAGATGGCCATCAATAACTTCCAATGGCCAAATGAACGCACTATTGTACCTAAGGTGGCTGGTATATATGAGGTGGATCCTTGCACTTACAACTCAAGAGTCATCCTCACGACTCATTTAGTAGCATTGACCAATCAACAAAGCCAACCATCTATGTAAGTTGCTGCTGCAAATAGAATGATCTTACCTGACGGAGAATATGAGCAAGTCCATTATGTGAACAATCGAAACTTCAACAACTATAGAGACAATCATATGTCCAACAACTCTCATCCGAACTTGTCATATGCTAATACAGAGAATATCTTGCAACTTCATCTAGCTTCAATAATCAAAGAGCTGAGTAGAAATATTCCTAATAAGATCTCTTGAGCACGTTTGTTGCTAAAACTTCAGACAGGTTTGAGAAGAATTAGTCGAGGCTGAACAATATTGAGACATATATTGGTAATATATGGACAACGATGAAGTCCTTAGAAGTGCAGATTGGTCATATTGCTTCTTTCATGACCAATCAACAAAAGGGGATGTTTCCTAGTAATACTAAAGTCAACCCCAAAGAGCAGTGTCACGCAATAACCATCGGGAGTGGAAAAGAGATTACACACACCTCTCAGGACTTAGGCAGTAAAGAAAAAGAAGCGAAATTTTAGGAGAATACGGTAATAGAAGAAGAGAACAGTATACCAGCTCTTTCTTATAAACCATATCATATCCCGAAGACACCTTTGTCATAACCTCAGCGCTTTCACAAACAGAAGTTGGATGCTCAGTTTGCAAAATTCTTTGACATCTTTAAAAAGATCCATATCAATATCCTTTTCGTATATGCATTAGAACAGATGCCTAATTATATGAAGTTTATGAAGAAGATAATGTCAAAGAAAAGGAAGCTGGCAGATTTTGAAACAGTAGCACTCACATAAGAGTGTAGTGCCATCATACAGAAACAGCTTCCACCAAAGCTAAAGGATCCTGACAGCTTCACCATACCATGAACTATTGGGAATTGATATTTTGGTAAGGCACTATGTGATTTAGGGTCAAGTATTAATCTCACGTCGTTATCCATCTACAAACAATTGGGCATAGGTGAGACAAAGCCAACCACAGTGTCGTTGCAGCTAGCAGATATATCTCTCACCTGCCCACGGGGAATAATAGAAGATGTGTTGGTTAACGTGGATATGTTCTATCTTCCTACTGACTTTCTTGTTCTTGATAGGGAAGAAGACCATGACGTCTCAATCATCATTGGGAGGCCTTTCTTGGCAAATGGTAGAGCAATCATTGATGTGCAGAAAATTGAACTGAAAATGAGAGTTCAAGATAAAAAAAGTCACCTTCAGTATTTTCAAAGTCATGCCAAGTCCTCAAGGTGATGAAGAATGTCACAGTTAGATATAGTAGAGAATGAAGTTGCAAACATACAAGGTGAATCAATATTTCAACAACCTACGAGTATAGTGCAGCTGTGCATACAAGAAGATTCTCCGCAGCCAATCCTGAAACCACTCCCAAAGCGCTGCAAAAAGAGGAAATCAAGAGTCAGTGCTCACTTGAAGATGATCCCTAGGAAGTTCAAAAAGTGGTCAAGTCAATTTTGTCATATGTGTAGTAAAAAATTTCAACTATCAGTAGACCTTAGAGGATCATCCATGGATAAATTGCCACAGCCTGTCAAGCTGTCTTTTTCATGTCAAAACAACTGGTGGATACCAAAGAAGAAGGCAGATGAGACTATCCGATCCGCTATATTAAAACCACCATAACCATTTGGGTGGTTGCATCTGGTTGAAGACGTTAAACTTAGCGTTAGCGGGGAGACAACCCTTGCATTTTATTTATTATTATTTTGCTTATTTTGTTTTTATTTTATTTATTGCGTTCTATTTTTTTTGTTTATTAGTTTGCATATGTATTTATACAGGTGTTAGTGCAAACCACACAGCCCATACAATCAAATTCTAACCAGCAGGAGCCTGATCAACTCCATGTCCGGTAGCGTTGTTCCTCACTCTTGTTTCTTTATGTTTATCTTACATTAAAAATAATATAATTTCAAGTTTGGAGGTGTGTGCATTTAGTGATAATTCATGCTATTTTAAAAAGATGTTATTTTTTAAAAAATGAATTTTGTTTGTTTGTTTGTTTTAGTCATAGATAGTAAAACATAAGTCTAATAATGAATTTTGTTTGCTTTAGATGAAATCTTAGAAACGATAAGTTTCCAAATTGATTTTATCTGATGCCTTGAGTATGTGATTTAAGTTAGACTCGTAACCACTTAATAATTGGTTTTTGGCAGTAAAAACCTAGGTAGTTGGCATAGTGATTAGTTGAAGAAATTGTTTGCCGATGAATAACCATTTGCTTAGATACCTATCTCAATATGCTAGTGTTATGATAATAAATTTGAAAAAAAAAATTGATAAGAAAAATATTAATTAAACCACCTATAACTGATAAGCGTGAAGCTTCCCATGCACGAGTGTTAGGACCACCATGAGGAGAAACACTATCCCATGATGGTTTTACCTCAAAGAAATACAATTACAGAGTACTTTTGAGATATTTAGGTTGGTTTGACCCATCAGATCTCAAATTTTTAAGACAAAATCATCGAGTTGGCTTATTTATGAGTCGAGCTGTGACCAAACCTTTACACACACACACTGTGAGTCTGGCTTAGATACTTTATTCAAGAACTTGGATTTAAGTTGCATTGAGTATTTTGAAGATTGTATGATTTCATTGGTAAACATTCTTTGAGAACGACATTATGTATAACTATTGGGACTATTTTCTTTGCTTTTATTGTTATTATTATTATTATGTTTTTGCATGATTGCATATTTGTGAATGACCTTTGTAGGTGTCATCGCTGTAAGCCCTCATGAGACTATAACTCATCCACTAAGGCCGCCTAAGGGTTTAAAGTTTTGTTACATAAGTTAAATACAATTGTGATCCCTAAGAAAGTGGCCTAGTTAATTTTATTAATTTTCTTTTTTATTTTTATTTAATCTTTTGCTCGGGACTAGCAAAATCTTAAGTTTGGGGGTGTTTGATAAGTGCGGTATATACCCACTTATTCACGTATTCTTAGCTTATAATCTTGTTAGATTATGTATCATTTAATAAATATTGTAGTTTGTTTGATGTTTTATTGATAGAAAGCATTGAAACATTGATATTGGAGAAAATATATGTGTTTTGGACCTTACGGACGCATCGGAAGCACCCGGAAAGCGCAGAAAAACAACAACCAGAATTTCAGCCTGGCGTTACGCGCCCATACAAATTTTTGCCATATATTTTTCCCGTGAGTTGGGTACCGTGACGCTGCGGCAGTCCCTGACCCTAAGAATCATCAGAAATCAGGGTATGCACAAGTACTCCAGGACTTCCCTATAAATATATAAGCTTGTCCAAAACCCTAAAGGAAAGGCTAATACACAACTCAAGACTCAAAACACATATTTTTAGAGAGATCCAAGGAGGAGGATTGAAGAGCGATACTAGGAGATGAAGACGGTGTCGTCCTAAGGCGAAGAGATTCGATTCGGATTTAATCTTCTAGTTTCTATCTTTAAACTCTAATGATTTCCATTATGTTCATGACATTACTTTCATTGTTTTTATATTTAGTCATGAACTAACTCTATAATTCTAGAGGATGATGTAGTCAATACTTGAACCTACGTATTATTTGCCAAATTGATTATTATGAAGTTTTAAAATAGTTTATTTATATTCTCTTACGTTTAATGTTTTTTGTTTGTTGGCCACAAATTGAGATGATTAATGTTTAGAATCTATCGCTCGGGAGAGAGAGATTTTGAATAGGATCTAGAGGATATAACCTAAGAGTTTTATAGAGTTCGAGAGAATCTATAATTCATTTGAAGTCGTTAACAAAGAATCACAGATTGTAATGAATTGTTAATTACTAGATTTTTATAGGGATATCGAAGTCGGTGATTAATAATCTTTTCACTATTTATCGGGAGAGAGAGTGGAATACTTTAGGGTTCTTAACTTATAAACAATACAACTTACTAAGGATTGAATGGCATGACAAATATATATGGGATAGCAAGGTGAAATCATACCCTAAAATCTCTCTCATCTTGGTTTATCTTAATTTAACATTTTCATATTTGTTTATTTAGTTTTAGTCTTGTAATATCCCGGTCATCCGTAACCTGCCCAGTACAGTAAATAATTATGCGAAGCATGTAAATATTCATTTTAGGGTATGAAAATGATTTTCATAACTTAGAAATCCCGACATGAGACTCAGGATAAATTTTCAAGTTTTGTCGCTTTTCCGTTAAATTTTCTGTTTTGAACAACTTTTAGTAAAATAGCCATAACTTCTTCGTTTTAACTCCGATTTTAACGAGTAATATACCTTTTCGAAGGGAAAACTTAGACCCACAAACTTTGTGTTGAAAATTTTCCCAAATGCAGACCAGAAATAGGTCAAAAATATGTACAAAGTGGCTGTCAATGCACAAATCCGAGAACAAATAAGAAAGTGACACTTGGCACAACAAAAGCCACTCACCAACAAAGCAAAAATCTGTCCCTAAGTATAAATAAGATACTATTCACTTCTTCTCTTTCTTCCAGCCCCAAATTTCGAATTTACTTCTCTCTTTCACCTCATCTTCATATTTTCTTCATGTTTCCATCAATTTCTCATGCAAAATGGAAGGAATCAAGTGTTCAATCAAGCATGTAAGTCATCTAAGTCTTGCTCTTTCTTTAATTTTCAGATTTGAGGCATTAGATACTCTCCCCCAAATTCGAAATTGAAAGGATCCTAGGAAGAGATTTGTGAAAGTGATATGATTGAGTGAAAGAAGTTGAATATTTGTATGTTTTGTGATATATAGGCATGTGTCTAACTTCAATTCTATTGAATTCAAAAAATTCCCCCAAATCTTGCTTAGGGCTGAAAATGATGATGATAGAATATTGATGATTTTGTTGAGCTTGGTTATGGATTAATGATGATTGGTGTGTGTAGTGATGAATGATTATGAGCGATATTGAAAATGGATTGAAATTTTATAGACTTGAAAATCAAGCTTATGGTTGAAACTTATGAAGATAAAATGATGATGTATTTTATTGATTTATTGATGAATAATAAGCATGATTGATGTGTTTGGAATAAATTAGTATATGTTTGGTTTGATTGGAATGGAAAATGCAAAAGTAGTAAATTGGATGGTTTTGTTAAAACAGTAGGTTTGGTTTTTAATATGATTTTTGTGGCATTGTAAGAGGAATTAGCAAAAATATAAAACATAAAACCTGTCGTTTTATGTCTTATATATATGCTTGTAAAATGGTTTTGTGAAATATTAAGTATTGGAAAAGTTATAGCATGATGATTGAGGCTGGTTCTGGTTGGAATTTATGCATACAGTTCTCTGTAAATCAATTAATATGAGGACCTTAGGAGTTTAATTAGGCTAAGTGGTAAGTATGAGTTTTGTTAATTTATGTGTTAATTAAATGCATGTAAAGTGGTTTTTCAATTGGAATTAAATTTCTTCTGAAATGACAAAGAAACTGAGAGATGTTCAGGTTGTAGCACTACTGGAAACATAGCTGAAATTTGTAAATTCTTGTTTAATAGTTTGATCAAATTTGTTATATGTTTGTGGGAATGATTTACATGATTTGATAATGGCTTGATAATAAATAATGCGTATGCAGATGAATGTTCGTGCATGATAATGAAAATGAATTGAAAAATGCTAAACTTGAAAATATATATAATGGCCGAATTGGGTAATAATGGAATGAGGTTTGTGTTTTTGTGAATTGGATAACGATTGGTAGTAATAAATGTATATGCTAATACATTGTGTGATGACTTGTGAAGTAGATGAAGAATGTGTGTTAATGATGAATGCATAGGTAAAACAAAGTGCATGATATGATAAAGTGAATGAGTATTCTAACACTGATGAGTTTAATATACTTGTGAATTAAAGGAAGTGGAGTTAATGTGTACATGCTTTGGATACCTCATGGTGACAATAGAAAGTATCAAACTCGGATAACGTATGAGTTGCAGGTAAGTAACCTATGCGATGAATACTTGAGACGTGTTTTGTTTGAATTTAGAGAATAAAGAAAGTTTATAAAGATATATGTAACCATAAAACATGAAGAATAGATGTGTATATAAACAGTAAGATACTAGCAAGCCTTAGATTGGAAATATAAGAATGATAAAGTATATGTGTTCTCTATATGTGAGTAAATACACATGAGTAAAATATAAGGGTACTTGAGATTGAGGGTTGTAAAAACTACACCATAGGGAATGAGATTAAAGTTTAAAGAATGACAAATTGTAAGAAGGTAACTATGTATGTTTAGTGCATGTAGAAGGATACAAAAATAAGAACCCGAGTACATACATAGATAAGCATAAACATATATATATAATGTGTAAGTATATAGTTTACAAGTATTTTGATGCATGTTTAAGTGAGCATAGAGAATATGTGTAATTAAAATTGTGTATGACAATGAATATATGTATATGATTTGGAATCCTTACTTTACGTGTGAGTATCCATACTTTGGGAATTTAATACGATAGAAAAGTTGAAGAATTTGTAATTTCAGTTTATGTACATAGATTGATGTAACAGTAGATCTTTGTATGTGTATACAAATATAAGTATGGAATTTTTAAGTTATCATGAGAATTGCATATGCATACGTGTGTGTTAAGGTTTTCAGAAGATGAACTAAAGTTAAGAATGTTTTCAGAATTCAAAGTGTTTTAAAGAAAGTTTCAGATCAGTATGTAACTTGAGAAAGTTTCAGATCAGTATGTAACTTGCGATTCAGTTGGAATTGACGGATTCAGAGACATGTGCACATGTAGAGGACTAGGGGGACGACAATACATAACACCCATAGATCTTAGTTATTGAGAAAGGATGACGACATAGGTTCGTGTACCTGATCCCCAGTTCAGAGCTTGGGTGGTAGCACAGATTCACACCCCCAGATCTAGTTTGTGGCACGGGGGACGACGACACGTAACGCCCCAAGACCACCAGTTTCATGGCAGGTATGACATATTTTGGGGGACGGCGATACGTAACGCCCCAATGTCATGGGTTTTCATATTTGGCTCTAGGGCGTATGGGGGGACGGTGATACGTAACGCCCTCATGCGTCAGTTTTTTAGCAGACACTCAGATATCAGTTTTTTAGAAAACTAGTTTTGAAATAACAGATTTTCAGAAAACAGTTTTAAGAGACACAAAACTCAGAGAAAGATTTCAGCTTTCAGATACAGATTTTAGTTTACAAATATAGTTTTCAGGAAGAGCTTTTAGAAAATAAAGTTTACAGAAATAGCTGTTTTATAAGAGATTCAGAATTTTAAAGCAGAAATCAGATTTTAAATAAAGTTTTCATCAGAGAATTTTCATAAAGATTTCAGAAAGTATTTTCTAAAAGCATAGCATGTTAAAGTAGAGTATAGTTCACAAGTCTTGCATATGAGTCATACATTATAGTAATTCATCTAAGATGCATATAGTTGATGTTAATACATTATAGCACTAGTACATTCACATGTAAGTTTTTCAGAAAAAGGTTTTAAAGTAATAGTTCATAAAAGCATGACATGATTGCATCGAAATGCATATATGGTTAATATTTGTGTGTGACATGTTTATATAGAAGTAACATTTTGCAAAATACTAGTGCATGATAGCATGATTTTATTTAAAGGTATATATGTTAATGATAATTGTATGAGTTGTATGTTTACTTAGAAGGAACATATTGTAAAGATGCTAGAACATGATTATACGATAACATATGTATATATACATGGTTGGTGATAGTGGATTAAATGTTTAACAGAAATAGAATTTTAGTATAACCAATTTGATGATATTTCAAGATAGAAAAAGAAAGAAAGTTATTATAATTGTCTAATCCAGATTAGCTCAGAGTATACAGAAAGGTAAAAAAAAAAGAATCAGAGTAGCGCAGCAGAAGTGTGATGGATCTTAATCTGTTATTTAGTAAAGTAGAACTTGATGTATTTAATATGAGTGATTAATATGAATGTAGTAAACAGAAGTTAAAGTATGTATGTATGTGTTCTGATAAAAAGATCAGTAGCAAGTTATATGGAAATAAAATGGATAAAAGTTATGGCTAAATCAGACTTGTAAATATTTGCATGGTCACATAGACGGTTTAGGTTAATACAGAAACATGATTCAGACTTTGCATGTGTTTGATACTCAAGGAATGAGCATAATTACTTACTAAGTCTTATGACTCACACCCCAACATTGTTTGAGTTTTGCATGTTGGTAACTTGATCGGTCAACCACAGTTTTCAGAGCTTGAGGAGCCGAATAGCAGCATTGCAGTCAGCCAGACACCAGGTCTTGGGAGTATCAGAGTCAAGTTGTATAAGTGTAGTTGTAAAAGAATTTGTGTTGTATAAGTTAACTGTAAAAGTTTTTATTTATACACATTTTTGGGCATGGAGCCCAGTTGGATTATGACTTGAGTTGATTATTTAGTGTTAGACTGTGTGTTGGGCCCTATAGGTTGTATTAAGATGCTAGACTTTGATCCAGGTTGCATGACTTTTAGCAGAGGTCATGCCGAATTTTTCGTCAAGAGTCAGAGGCTTATGGAGGCAGAATTAGCCTATCTCCTGCCGGTAGCATTCTGGTTTAGGCGGGATTTTACAAATCTAAATTAGTTATTTTCTGAATAAAGTTAGGATTATCAATTATAGTATTTAGTGTGAGTTGAATATAATCCATGTGGGTTCGATATTTTTTCGCTCATATTTACTAAAACTTGACACCGTACACTTGCAGTACAATATAAAATATCACAACACTTTTATATTTTTATGTAATGGAGGACATGTCAATATTTTTATCACTTTTTTTAAACGCCCCCAAAGGCATGATCAAGTGGTTTTCAATTAGATTATGAGTTCAAATCTCGGAGAAAGTAACATAATAAAAGAATTTGGATTTTGTCCCCTTTTTTTACCTTTAAAAAAAAACATATAACACCATCTAACTATGATTTTATTTTTTTTTTTTCAAATTTCTAAAGAAATATGTGAAAAATACACAGCAAAATATTTAATTTTTAGGGGTACAATAAAGTTTGTCAATAAATAAGTGCACAAAGTGACCTTTCTTTAAATTAACCCCAAAAAAAAAAAAAATCAAAATGAAATTAAAATATGTCAAATAGGATGATTTAGTTAGGAGAATATATTCAATTAATATTTTAATTGATTAGATTAGATTTTTTAATCTACAGTTTTTTCTAAAAACATGGATTATTTTAATTTTATACAAACTCTCATAGATTTAAGAAATTATTTTAATAACATTTCATTAGATTTTAACAACTTATGAATTTTTGTAATAATAAAAAATAAAAATAAAAATTTGATTAAAAGACAAGCAATGAAATGAAAATTACCCCAACCAGAAAGTATGATAAATTTTTGGCATCAGAAAATATTATTAATTAATTTCGTCATTATAATAACCACGTAACTATTATTATACAAAGTCGTGAAGTATTAACTTGAGTTTTTACCAAATAACTTAAAATTTAATTGATAGATCATGAGTTCGAATCATAATATATTTATTATAAGAAGTTAGAGAAATTATTTATTTCGTTTAATACTGAATATGGTGATTTAACTAAATTTGAAAACTTTAAGCATTAACTTTTGTTACTTCCCATAAATATAGTATAGTATGTGCTCCATTTAGTTAATGCCCATCACATATTTGGAAAAGACAAGTGGATTAGCTTCAGTCTAAAAAACAACTACTTGCAAGTTGCATAGCACTTTTTGTGAATTTGCTGCTCCATTTTTGATGATGATAAAGATGACCAGGACATTAATTAAATTATAGCACAAAAGGTAAAACATACCATCTAGGTATAAAATAGTCATCTAATTCTATTAATTTTCAAACAAGACTTGTTATATAAGAATAAATAAATTTTTTAAAAGATCAACACAGATCTTATCAACAACCAATTTAATTTTTTTCAATCAAAGACTGACTTAAATTTTTTTTTTAAAAAAAAAAAAAAAACACAAGTGTGGATGATTAGGAATTCTATAACATTGCGTTTTGTATTATGCCATCCAACTGACTTTACATTTCACAACAACAGGCAGAAAGGAAATAAAATAAAAAGAAAGCAATTGGGAGGCGACTTGCCTTTACAGCAAAAATCATCATATGTATGATATTCCCAACCCAAATGCCAAAAACACTTAATTTAGCCTTGCCCCTAGCTAACTCAGACTTTTCTACTCCTTTTATTTCATTTTCATATGTACAAGCATATATGAAAATTCTCAAATGCGAACATATGTATATTTTAAAATACGAAATCGAGTTAGATGAGGACGTTGTCTAACTACAAGCCGAAATTAGTATTTCAAAACGTACAGACATCCGCATTAGAAAAGGACTCCAATTATAATATGTCTGACAAATAAAGTGTCTTCAATCTGTACCATTAAAATTTTAAATCCCATTGATGAAAGACCTTGGAGGAGTTAAATCACCATCTGATGATGATTCCGAGATGCTGTATCCAATTGCAGGAGCAGCACTTAAATATGCAGATTGAATTTGCCAATCGGTGCTTCCAATATGTGCATTATTATTGCTGCTGCTTGCCAGGAACCCCACGTCCAGTGACTTATCGCTTGCTGAACCATTTTGTTGAAATGCTTTGATCATTCTCTGATTATTATTATTCGGATATTGATCCACCAAATCACCTAATAAATTTTCAATTAACAAGTTGTTTGTCAGAGATTTAAAAATTCTACAGTGCTATGTAATTAATTACAAGTTGCCACGAGAATATAAAATAGAGAAGACGGTCAAAAAAAAATCCCCTTGTTGTTTGTCAGAAATTGATCATTTCCCACTTTCATGTCAAAATCAACGAAAATCTGTCCCTTAACTTTTCAATTTTCAGGGAAAATATCGTCCGGATCCCTAAGTTTTTCATAATTATCCATTAAGACATTAATTTTTTTTTTCATAATTATCTGTTAGATCTATATTATTCTAACCGTAAATGATTATTATTGCATTCTATATTGTTACTATTAGAATAGTGGGGATCTAATACATAATTATGAAAATAATTAAATACTTATTGGGTAATTATAAAAAAATTAAGTATCTAAAGAACATTCTCTTTTTTTTATATGTTTACTATTTTACCTCAATAGATTTTTATTAGGGTCACAAAACATAATGAGAAAAGACTTTGTTTGGTTATGTGCATAATTACGTGAGAATATCATTGTTGAATAGTAAAAGAAAAAATTGAAAATTAATAGTTTTTTTTTTTTTTTTGAATAATAGAGAGGTTTTGTTGGATTTTGAAACATGAGGAAAGAAATATTTAATTTATTTAAACAACAGGAGTTTTAATCAAATTTATCAAAATTAAATGCCTACCTTGTGTTAGTAGAGCTGGTTCTTTCAATACACCTTCAACTACTTCAAGTGAATACCAGTTTGAATATGCTTCTCTCACCAAATTATGGACATAAGTCTGCAAGCAAAGATCGAAGGAAAAAAAAAATCAGTAAAATCCTTTATTTTATATTTATATTATAAAAGTTACACGTATATTGTTGGTAATTAAATATTATATATACCTTGTTAAGATTAGTGAGATCACGAGTCAAGTACGTGTGTCCATTAATCATTGCCCTAACAACTTGACAAATTGGATTTAAGAGGATGGTGGAATTATGTCCCCTAAAAATGTATAGCTTGTTGCCCATAACACATTCTCTTGCATGCTGTATTGTCACTTCCCACATTTTCTCCGACATTCCAGTGCCCAAAATCTGATGGAAAACGAAAATTGCAGAAAGAAATTAATTAGTTTCTAATAATTTAAGATAGATTTAGGAAATTTAATTGGAAAATTAAAAATTAAAATTACCCTTCTAAGCTTTTGGGGTTCAACAATGGACAATTTCAAAAAGTCTTGTACTGTTTTAATTCCTGAAGCCGCCAGCTTTTTGTGGAAAGCTCCATCTTTCCCAATCTTCTCAAGTCGCCATACTTCATCTTCTAACATTGGTGGATGATGCTTCTTGTACACTTCATGTATTAAAAAAAAGTAAAAAAAAAAAAAAATTGATGAGTTATCCTTAAAAAATAATTAACTAATGATAATTATATATAACATAACTCCACATGTTATATATTTATAAATTAATATGGTAACACGTCACCCATATAATAGTCAAATAATTAATAACATAATAATCTCAAGTACTTAAATTTTTAAGAAGTATATTTATTCTTTAATAATGAATCAATACTCAAAAACACTTAAAAAGTTAAAAGTTGCTTTAATATTATAATTTAGTTTAAAAACCATTCTTAAACGATGTGAAATTATATCGACATAAATCAAATAAATATTGATTAATTGTTTAATCTCAAGACCTTTACAATAAGATAAGGGCACAGAATTAATTTTTAAAATCAACTTAAAAGGATATGATTATATATGTTATTGTCATTATTGATGGCATAAGATCCATATAAGATTCTCTAAAACCAAAAGCTACACTTATTAAAAAATTGACTAAAGACTCAAGCCTGCCGGATGTGGAAAGGCGATTAAAGCAAATGCATTTAAAAAAACAAAAAAACAAAAAAACAAAAAAACAAAAAGAAGCTTCATTAAATCAGACGGTCAGGATCATCATATGGGAACTTAACCAGTGGCTCTAGGATTGCATATCAATGGGACCCCATAAGTTTGGAATATATAATTGTAAGAACAAAAAAACAATAAAGTAATGGAAGCAGCACTAGCTGTTTATTGACAGGAACCGACTTGAATGTGTGAAAGAGAAATGCCATTAATCTAAAATGATGTTCATATATACTGGTCCCATTATATCAATGCTAGAGAACGTCGACTATTCCATGTGTTACCACAAAATTAATATCACTAGAGATGAAAGGCCATGTATTTTGAACCAATAATTGTTGGGTAGCTAACTTTTCGTTGAATCATCAAGCATAATTGATAGACTTATTCAGGCAAATATAGGTTTTAAACATACACATGTACGTACATACGTACACGTATGTACGTACATAGACATATTGGCATAGGTACGTGTGTAATACGTACACACAAACATAGATATTTATGTATGAGTGAGATATTTTAACTTAATTTTTTTGCTTTAATTCTAGATATCAATATCTAATCGTTAATTTAAGTCAATCAAATGATAAATAATGGTGGATAAGTTGACATCATTAAATATTTTTTTAACTTTGGATTTGTAACATTGAATTGACTAAAATCAATAGTCTATATTTTGAAGTCAATATTAACTTAAGCTAAAATTTATATATAAGAAGAAATTTACTAGAGTTTTCAACATATATAAGAAGAAATTTACACATATATAAATCTTAGTTAATTTGTAATCATCCAACAGCATAAAGTGTATTCACGGGGATCACCTAAGAATAAGATTTTTCTAACTATCTAATTTCCTATTCAAATTATATCCCTAAGTATAGTTAATTTTGAAATCTAGACTCAGATTGATTAATAATATATCATTGATTTGAAGGCAAATAATGATGAGTTAGCAGTTATCACCAACCCTAATAAAATTTTTAAACTCACAAATTGATAATTTAAAACTTATCAAGTGAACATCACTTGTAATAACGATGTTCGTGAACTAGTTGACTAATACATCATTAAGGTTATAAATTAATCCAATTAAAATGACAAAGCAATTCTATGATATGATCATGATTATATAAAAGTTAAAATGTGTGTGAGATTGATTATACTTACATTCTCCACGATGATCTTTGACAGTAAATGCTTCAGTAATGGCTTCACAAATTCTAACACCTTGAAAATTCCCATGTGACACTTTTGCACCAATTCTGAACTTACGGCACCTAATCCAGCTCGAATTGTCCGTAAACTCAATCTCTCCAATCGGTGCAATCCCATCTCTCGCCGTGATATTGACATCGCCGGTGAGCAACGGCCGCTTGCCGGTTCTCTCCTTCACAATGTTGCTTTCAAACTCTTCTTGACTCCAAGTGTCACGGTCCCCCGGAGGAAAGTCTCCGTCAAGAACAACTAATTCAATCTTGATTGGCTGATGATGTAACCTCGCCGGAGTAATATGGCCGTTGGATCTTGTGTCTACAACAAGTATTTGAAGAGGGTTGTTTTCAATCTCCGCATTAATTTTGCTTCCGGTGAAGATTGGGAGTGAAAGTTTTTGAGAGAAAATGAGTTTGAGGCTTGATGGTTCAAGTGCTTGAATACGCAATGAAGGTGACCTTGTTAATGAACGGCAAGAATTGTATTGTCTTACCCCACGCTCCACTTCTTCATTCACCTGATCATATCATAATAAAGTAGTAAATCATGAGAATTATCAACATAAACCCGTATCAAAATTTGTGAGATTTTCCCACTTTTATCTTATAAAAAATTATGTTATTTCATGTTGCTTAGGGTTTATGTAAAAATAAAGCAAAATATAATTAAATGAATACTTGAACTAAAATAAAAATAAAAATAATTCTACTGACAATCAATATTAAATTACTGTAAGGTGATGATGCCTAAACATGTTTATAAATATGATTTGTATCAGTGTATAAATTGAAAAATAATTAAGTGCATGTTATTATAAGTTGAAATAATTAGCTTGAAATATTATTTATTAGAGCATACCACACGTCTAAGCACAGGCTCTAACGCGGAAAAAAAGTTCTGAAAAGAATTCACCATGACCACTTCTCCAATTACACTGTCAATAGGGGAAACAAATTAGTGCAATAACATTCAAAGCTTAATAGTAAAGCATGATTAATTAAGTCAGTAAGTGTAATCAAATTCAAATGAAATAAAAAATTAACTTGATCAAAAACTAAATAGAAAGAAATTTGATCACATACGAAGCAAAAGAAGGTCTAGTCCTTGTTCGTTTCTCGGGAGGCTGATCTTGGTCGGAGCCGGGTTCGTTAAGAAACCGTTTAGCTGCCATTTTTTAGGGTTAAAATATTTAAAGCTAAAGGAACAGAATCAGCACAAGAAATGAAGAAGATGAGTGAGAAATGATGGGTTTAGGGTTAGGGAAGAAATGGGGTTTTGTGATAAAAGAATATAAAGAGTAAAAAGATTGAATACTTATTATAAAATAATATTAAATGAAGCTTCGAGGAATGTTAAGAGAAGCAACTTAGCAATTGAATTGTAATGACCTGGGCATATGATGTATCGACTTTGACGTCAACACTGCCCTTAAAGTCAACCAACCATCTCACTTCCCTCCCTTGATCAAACGGTCCAGCTTGATTGAACACAGAGTATGTTTTAGATAGAATTGAGCTTTTGATATGAGCTCTTTCAAAAATTTCGTGACATGTCTTCATTGATAATAGAATAGGGATCTTGTTGTTGAATTGAGTTGTAATATTTTTTTCATAATAATTTTTCATTTGTGTAGTTAAAAATCAATTATATTTAGATTATTATTCGCACAAATTAAGGTCCAAAAATAATAAGGTATGTGGGCTGGCCGGAAATTTCATGTGAAAGTTGGTCAAAGGGTTGGGTTCCGAGAAGGATCATATTGGGATATCAAGCCAGAGGGCTATTGGGTCCAATGCTCCACAGCAAATTTGTTTCTCATTTGATAATATTTATAGCAGCCATATATAGGACTTGGACAAGTACATTTGTTTCACCACCATGACCAATTGATAGATACAAAACAATTTGACGCTTCTGCAACACATAGGATTTTGAACTTGATTTCACTATCCTTTTATGCATATGATGTGTATATATATCATAATTTTTCCTCAAGTAGTTTCTTTTTTTTTTTTGCCTTTGTATAGTTTCTTGTTATGATACTAAAAGAGATGACTAGTCATATAACTTTTTTTGTTCTTTTTCTCTTGGGGCAAATGACCAGTCCTTAGCACTTTCTGGGAAACTTTGGAAGCATTTCCCAGCAAATTAATACCAGTCAAGTCAAGAGGGTCCCAATTTATTCATGATAAAAGTTAAATTGACCAAAATTATGTCCATTACCATTTGGAACATTTTGTCCAATCCTTTTGCTTGGTTCACTTTCAAGTTACAACTAACACCAAAGCTTTCAATTAATTCATTTCCATGCGTAAAAGCCTCATTTCTTTTTCAGCAAATATTGACAAAATTTCTTGTGTGAAAGTGCGGAAGTGACAATTAGTACTTGGAGTGATGGGAGATCTTAATTTTGTTGAATGTTAAAAATCTCGTTGTTAAATTAATCGATTCGGGTTTAAGCGAAAAAAGTAAAATTTTTGACAGTCACAATCTCTTATAAAAAATATTGGGATATATTCCATAGAGCTTCATGTATTGTAAAACGAAATTGATTATTGTAATAATAATAAATGCAATATTCATTATCAAAGTTGTTGATTTAAATCGCATATTGTATATTGTTTGTTTACCTTGATTACTCTTGTACTTTCAGACTTGTGTATGTTTGATGCACAATAGGATTTAAGTCTGAAGTTAGTAATCCAAATAGTCCATAGAGAGCAAACAAAGATAGTACTTTATTTGTGGTATATCTATAGTTGCGGTCCATTCTATACTTGTATGATGACCTTGATTCGGGATCGTTCATGTAGTGGCATGGGAATAGAGGCACTAGATCATACAAGACTGGACTCAGCTAAATACGAATTTCTTTTAATATCCATTAACCGAAGAAATTCATTTTATCTACTAGATGGTCATGTATGGATTCAATCTTAATCCTTAGTGTATTACGAACTCCTGCATATCAGGCTATGTCCTTTAATTTACCATGGTGAGGTTGGTGTAGCATTCCCGGCCAATGATTACGTATTTTGGAGATATGGTTTGGTGTGTAGCTGGGAATAATTTACATAGATATGAAATTCACTCATTCTTTCGAGAAACAAAAAATATCTCTTTTAAGAATTGATTCGGACTTACCAATTTGAGCGCTCAATTTTTCTATTGCGAATAGAAAGTTTTAAATATTCATAATTGTTATGGATTAATTGTTCATTATAGAATCAATGTGTTTAAGAGACAAAATATTTAGAGGGGTAAAATGGACTTATGACCCGACTCTATTTATGAGATATCCGTTCATTATATCCATATGTAGTGACTATATCGATGGACATCGAAGTTGTTCGGCTTATATTTTCCATCTACGATAACGAGAGTTCAACTTCGAGTTTTTAGTGGAGTAACGCGGAGTTAATAATTTGTAATATTTGATTAAAGAGTTTAACTAATATTTCGGAATTATTGGAGCTCGGAACCGTAGGTCCATTTGGTCCCGTGCTAGCTCGATTACATGTAGAAAACCTAATATAATTAGATTTTTCTAATAATATACTCACATTATTTTTATATGTTAATAATATGATTAAATATATTTTTTTCACAAATGAAAATAATATTAAATTAGTTTAATATTATGTTTTCTAATATTTTTGATTATGAGATAATCAAATAATAATTATAAGATAATTATTAAATTATTAATAATAATGAGATAATTATTACATCATCATTGATAATGTATAATTATGAGATAATTATGACATCATTATTTGATAATGATAAATGCATTATCAAGACAAGCATTAATGGATAGCCAAATCATCCACCAAGTTTTAGTTAATTAGTTTTGACCTAATTACCTAACTTATTCCATTGTCTAATGGATTTGGTTGACACTTCACTCAGGTGTGTTGGCCATTTACAATTGATAGGATGAGTGGATGTTGGTGGTTGAATTTGGAAGGAATAAATTCTTACACTCTCTACTCAAGAGTTGAGTAATTCATACTTAGCATTTGGAAAGAAAATTCAAGAGAGAGCAAAAACATACACAAAAGTTGTGAGTAAGGTAGAGAGAAAATTCTTATCTTCTCAATTATTGAGATTAGAAAGAAAAATAAGAGTGAACAAGATATTTGATCTTCTTCACCATATCTTTCTCAAAGCCAAAATAATATTGTGACAACATTATTTTTCTAAATAGTTTAGAGTGTTATTATTTATCTAAAAAGTTTAGATGTTGATTTTTGTTAGTGAAGCTCACACTTCAGTTTGTTTTTTTTTCGAGATATATATCAGAAGATCGGGTGGTTGATCCAAGCGTTGGACATCAAAGGAAATTCATTAAGTGGTTGGTGGAGTTCGGATTCAACAACTGAGAAGGCAAAGAAAATTTTGAAAGGTCCATACTGGAGCCCGTGCCCACAACGCTAAGGAAAAGTTATTTCCTACAATTGGTATCGAGAGCTTAAGGTTGAAAAGTGTTCTTAACCCACCTCCTTAAAAGTTTTAAGTTTTAATCATTTATATGAGATATAGATTATTAGAATGCATGTTGTGATGGGTAGACATAATTAGATTATGAGATGAATGGTTTAATATTCATGTGATGAATGTATGACATTGATCATTATTTTTTTCCTGCTCTTATTTTTAGTATTGGGAATGTAAGACCATAAGGTCATATTCTTTCAAGTGTTGTAAGTTCATTTCCTTTGTAAAAAGTCCATTTTGTAACCCTATTTCTAAATTGGAGGACCCGATGCCGTGAGGGATTCATGACAAAAAAATTCAGCGAAGAATTTAATAACACACCTTGAAGCAAGATTTGAAGACCAAGAGATGTCTTGGATTTATTATACTAATTAGATTTGTATAGAAAAATAAGAGCCCGATTAACGCCATTTGAAATGTGTATGATTTGAGAAATTACCGCCCCTGGAAACCAGAGCGAGTCGCGACGCGCACCTTCGTGTGTCGCGACGCAGGCCTCCTCGCATCTCGACGCTACATAAAACTGGTACTTTTCCAGTTTCTGAAATTCTGCGTGTCACGACGCCCATCAGTGGGAGTCGCGTCACCCAGCCTGAGATATATATATGTTTTAAAATGTTTATTAACATGTCATATAGCGTAGGGTGCCTGCTCTTGCATTTTCACATGCCATAACATGTAGACATGCATGATATTCAAGTAATAAAATATGATTTTATGTAAATTGAAAAGTTAAATAAGAATATAAGATGCATGTAAACAGATTAAGAAGATTCATTAGTTTAAAGGTTTAAAAATTACGAATTCAAGTTTAAATACAAATGGACCTTATGAGTACATTATTTTCCTTAGTATATCAGATGGAAACCCGGACATAAATTCTATAGCTGATTCCGAATGGACGATAATTTGGTCTGCACACTGGATACAATACCACGTACATTTGGAATAAATAATATGCTTTTATCAATTAAATGGTTTAATGATATTTGGTCCGTTCGTTGAATTTTAAATTTTAAAACCTATAAGTGGACCAATATTTTAAAAATTAAAATGGATTAGATCACTCAAGTAAACTTAATTAAATTAATTAAGTTAATGATTAGTAAAGACTAATCAGGATTAGTGAATAAAATTTTAAGAGTTAAATTTGGTTAGATCACTAATAATCCACTAATATTAGTAAATAATATGTGTTTAGCCGAGCATAATCTTAATACATTAGATACTAGTATAATAGAAACCTTAAACTTCAAAATAGTGAATGTGAGAGGGGTATATATACAATATATCCAGCGATCTTCATTGTTATCCAAAAACGTGAGATTCAATAAGCGCCTCGAGGCAGCTTTGTTCCTGTCCTCATATCAATGGTGTCCTTATTGGGTCAATATCAGGTTTGGATTCCGAGATGATAGAGACTCTAGATGTATTAGGTGATTAGACCTACTCTACGGCAACACTTCACTAGTTAAGTCTAAGGGTTTCGAAATAATGGGTCACATTCACAAAGGAATGATTAAGTTGTTAATTAAAGCTTCCTTGATCAAAATGACTGTAGTTGATTAAAATAGGAATAAGAGTTATTTCAGATATATTAATCAATCGAGAGTGTCTCAATCTATCATGCAAATACTTGACCTATCCTATGACGATATTTATTTGTAGGACGATAGATAACCGTATAGCATAGTAATTCTTTTAGTTTTCTAATTCATTATACATTGATCATGCATCATGTTTAATTTTATGCCTAAATATTTGACAATTCAATATGCGATGAATGAATGATTGAATGCACATTTATTATTTTCAGCCATGGCATCTGTAATTATCTCAATTCTCAAACTATAAGAAAAATTAACTAGGGATAATTACGTTAAATGGAAAAGTGACATAAATGCTATCTTGTTCTGCAAAGACCTTAAGTTTGTCATAATGGAGGAATGTCCTCCTAAGCCAACACCTAATACTGGTAGAGCTGCACGCAATGCCTATAATAATTGGATTAAAGCCGATGAAAAAGCCCATAGCTATTTGATAGCATTCATGTACGATGTTCTTACTGCACAGCATGAGCCTATGACTACAGAATCATTGATTATGCAGTCATTACAGAACATGTTTGGGCAACCTTCGGAGCGGGCTCAACATGAGGCTATTGCCTCTATATGACCGCTAGGATGAAGAAAGGTACATCAGTCCGAGACTATATGTCAAGGATGATGCTCATCTTAATATGACTGAAACCTATGGTGCACGTATCAATGTACAAAGCCAGATGACAATGACATGGAAACGCTTTCGAAGAGTTTCCTGTAGTTTAAAAGTAATTATTCTATAAATAAATTGACTTTTACGTTGACACAACTAATCAATGAACTCACCAATTACGAGTCCGTTATGAATGGTCCTCGTAGGTCCAATGCCGAGGTAAATATTACCGAATCTTCTAAATCTGTAAAGAAGTAGAAGAAAAGCAATTGGAAGGAAAAGGCAAAACCGATGAAAAATAATAAGAACAAAAGATCTAAGGAACCAATGCCAAAGGAAAATATTTCCATTGTGAACAACAAGGGTATTGGAAAAGGAATTGTCCAAAATACCTTGCTAAGCTTAAAGAGAAGAAAAACACAGGTAAATACGATTTACTTGTCATTAAGTCTCTTTTAGTGGAGGATGATAAATATGCTTGGATTGTTGATTCTGGTGCCACTAACCATGTCTTTTGTTTTTTGCAGCTTCTTGACTCATGGAGGGACCTTACTGAAATTAGCTTCACCATGAGAGTTGGGACATGGGATGCTGTTTCAACTAGAGCAGTGAGAGTTTACATATTAAACTTTAATAATAGTTATTTATGTTTCAATGATGTGCTTTATATTCCTTGTTTTTGCGGGAATTTGTTTTCTGTAACAAAACTTATGGAACATGGTTTTTCTATTTCATTTGATAATAAATCAGTTATTATTAATAGAAATGAATTAAAAATATGCACAGGAAACTCTAAGAATAATCTATATGTATTAAGGTCGTTAATGCATGACTACTATTTAATACTGAAATATTTAAGATGGAAAGATCTAAAACTAAACGACAAAAGATTTCTTAAGATGATACCTATCTTTGGAACCTTAGACTTGGTCATATTAACCTTGACCAAAAAGATAGACTAATTAAAAATGGAGTTTTAATCAGTTAAAACTTAGTACTTTACTTGTCTGTGAATCCTATTTAGAATGTAAAATGACTAAGAGACATTTTACTGGAAATAGGATAAGATCCAAATAACCGCTTGAGCTAATACATTCGGATATTTTTGGACCGATGAATGTAAATGCCTGAGGTGGTTATGAATACTGCGTCACTTTCATTGATGATTATTCAAGATATGGGTATGCATTGGAAACAACAATGTATATCCTGAATGTAGTTCCTTTTAAGTATGTTCCTAAGGCTCCCTTAGAGTTGTGGAATAGTATTAAAGCTAGTTTGCGATATTTCCGCATATGAGGGTGTCCAGCATATGTGCTAAAGAACAAGACTACTAAGTTGGAACTACGTTCACATGTGTGCCTATTTTTAGATTATCCTAAGGAAACTAGGGGTGGATTCTTTTATAGTCCATAAGATAATAAAGTATTTATGTCGACAAATGATATATTTCTTGAGGAGGATTATATGAGAGAGTTTAAACCTCGAAGTAAAGTGTTACTTGAGGAGTTTCTTGTTAGTACGATAAGTAAACCATTGTCAACTGTTGACATAAACATAAAACCTTCAACATCTGAAAATCAGATGAAAATTTATCAGAATACTATACCACATAGACATAGTGGGAGGATTGTAAGACAACCTGAGCACTATATAGGAAATGGAGAGGTGCAAGTTGTTGCATAGTGTGATGGTATACGTGATCCATTGACCTATCGTAAAGCAATGAATGACACTGATAAAAAGGAATGGCTCAAAGCCATGAACCTTGAGATGGAGTCTATGTACTCTTACTCAGTCTGGGAACTTGTAGACCAACCTGATGGAGTAAAACCCATAGGTTGCAAGTGGATTTACAAGTGAAAAAGAGGAATGGATATGAAAGTACATACTTTCAAGGCTATGTGATGAGCAAAAAATATATCAATATTTACCACCTTTTTGACCTAATATTTTGTATGGTTTCTCGAGTTTTATGAATATTTTGATATGTTTTTGTGTGTTTAGCAGATAAATAAAGTTTTGGGACTTAATGGAATCAACATAGGGCTAAAATGACTAAAAACAGATAAAAATGGGTAAAATGGGAAATTTACTGTTCACGCTTCGCGACGCGCACACTTTCATGCATCGCGACGCTCCTTAATTATTTAGTTATCGACACACATCATAACCATGTCATCACATGTGTCATCACCACATAATCATGATGTCAGCATAATTATTGATCTGTCGACAGCAGTCATTTATTGTAGCACGCGACGCTACTCCCAAGCCTTCACACGTCGTGACTCCAAGCCAATAATTAAATCTAACGATAAACACATGCCACATGTCAGTATCTCATGCAAGTCGCGTACATGTGTCAACAATCAACAGGCGTTGCGACGCGCAAGCCTGAATTTTACCTATAAATTGAAGTTGATTTCATTTTCCAAATTGATACTTTCCTTAAGGTTCTTGATAAAGATTTAAGGATTGTATCTTGTTTGTATTTATTATAGTAATGTATTTTTATTTTTAGTAGTAATAATAATAGTTTGTTTATTTTATCTTTCTTTTATGTTTGGTAGTTAATTTCCGTTGGGGGAAGGGTGAAACTTTTATTATGATAATTTAAATTAATCTCCCTTACAATTATAATATATAAATTATCTTAAAACCTGACATAATTGGATACCGCTTTTATGAACGATTGGACTTAATTAAATTAATTTTAACCTGAATTAATTGTATACCTCATTCATGGTTGGTTGGAATTAATTAAAACATGACTTAATCAGGATATCGTCAATATGGTCGGTTGGTAATATAATGTAAATTTATATATTATAATAAGGAAGCTTTTTAGATTTGAAATAGTAAAGGTGGATCCCCTAACCGTAATATTTTATTTTTAATCTAGGGAAGTGATAAAGCATAATATTCACGAGTTTAATAATTGATTTCTTTATATTATGTTTGATGTTTTGGCTTGTTTATTGAATCATAAGCTTAGTGCTTCTTGTTGCCTGATCACCAATAAGATTAATGTGGTAAACTTAAAATGAACTTGGAAAAGAGATTTTAGGTTTCAGCTTTAGATTCAATAGCTCACGATCTCACTTTAGGGGAGATTTTCTTTCAGGATAGGAATATATCTGTTAGGCGTGGGTAGCCACAATTGGAACTTGAACTTAATGAATTCCGGTAACTTGGTTAACATAGACAAATAGTTAATCGGGTTACTTTGGTTGTTTACATCTGATTATCGAAAGAGGCTTTTACATATCTTCGTGTTCCAGGTTAACAACTGAATTATTACACATATATAAGAGAATCGATTCATTATTAGAATAGTATTGTGTGGAATCACAACCCTAGATGTTTGTTTTTTATTATTAATTTCCTTTGTTTCATTTTATATTTTTATTTATTTATTTATTTAGCAAATCCACATTCAACCAACCAAATCAGCAATCATTCTCTTTTCACCATAATTAGATACCTGTAAATAAATAGAATCGATAATTAATAACAACATATAAATTAAGTCCTCGTAGGATCGACATTTTTATACTACTTGAGCGATACGTGCGCCTGATGTAGGCACTGTATATTTGCATGTAAGTCCCGATGATGAGTCTCGTACGGAGGCACTCCTCTTTAAGTTTTGGAAGTCGCAGGAAACAGATATCGGAAGGGAAAGTCAGAAATCCATATCTCGTTTGACTAAATTCGTTTGCTTAGCTTTGGGTTTTGCCCATTGGACGTCTGTTTCAAAACACACCCTTGACCCAAAACCTCTGCAAGCCACACATCCTTGGCCCATAACCCCCGCAACACACACAAAGCCCATCAAAAGAACCAGACCCACGCCTAAAGCCTCTAACCCCACGCCCATCTCCTTTTAAAATAACAAAATCACACATTAAACACATGCTAAAATCAAGATAAATCACCTTCCCAAATTAAAGAAATCAAATTAAATCATATTCCTAATTAAAAGAGATCAAATCAAATCAAACCAAATCACATCCCTAATTAGATAGATTTTTCCTTATAACACACTAATTAAGATATTCCCTCATAATTACACAAATATTCATTTCCTTCTTGCATAAGGTAAACCCCAACCTTTGCCTATAAAAAGACGCCCAAACCAACACATTGAAACCCCTAGCTCATTCGCGTGAAAAGTACCACAAAATTTCCTTACATTGCCGCACAAAACCCCTTACAAACAGCCCTTCATCTCACGCCCAAACTGCCTTCATCCACTGCCGTACATAGCCTTCATCCACTGCCGCATATAGCCCCATCATTCACCGTGAAATCACCCATAAACTGCATCCAGAAACTGCTCTAAACTGTCTCCAGAAACTGCTGTAAAACACAGTCACTGACCACCGAAAATAGCCCCTGAAACACACTCCTTGACCATTGAAAAAACTGCATTACACTGCCTAAACACCACCAAAAGTTCTGCCCAAAAACTGCATCTATTACCCCCGAAAACTGCACCCAAAATCAGTCCCATAATCACCGAAAACCATCCAGAAAATCATCCATTTCCATCGTAAAACTGCAGCCCTTACCCCAAACACCGCTGAAACAGTAAACTGAAATACCATAGTAAATCGTAAAACAGTGACAAGAAAATACAATGAAAACAGCAGCGAAATAGAGTAAAACCGCAGCCCAAAAACAGTGAAGCAGCGAAGAAAAATAGCGAATTAGTAAATCGGAAAAGCCGCGGAGCATCAACCCTTCTGACGACCGCGAACGCACTTTCGAGAGACGACTTAAGAGGTTAAACTTGAGGGCACCCTTTTTATTTATTCTCCTTTATTTTTTTTTTATTTTCTTGTGTTACTTCGCATGAGTATTGTTGATTGGTGTATGCTTTGACCGTGGGATGAATGGAATATGTGTTATCTCTTGCGGTATATCGGATGGAAACCCAGAAGTAAATTCCGTAGCCGAATCCGAATGGATGATAGTGCGGTCTGCACTCAGGATACAACGCCACGTACCGCTTGAGAGACGCACATATTTCGTTTCATCCAAGTTTGTGTTTATTCGTTGTTTATTAGAAATAGTATATTATTTTTATGCATGATTAGGTTGTTCAGTACGTTATTTTTTTTATGCATGATTTAGTTGATTAGCATGAGTTATTTATTTCTTTTGCATTCAGAATTTAATTATGTCTCTTCTATAACATGTTTAGATTGTTATTTATTTATATTTTCATGTTTGTCGATTTAATACGTTCATGTGCTCGCATGCTTACCGTTATGCCGACTTACTTTTATGCATGCAAACTTAGATTTAGGCTTTATTTTTATGCATGAAAACTTAGACATAAGTCGTATATAAACTTAGACGTAGGTTACTCTCACATGTGTAGGTTGCGTAGATCTGATTAAATTATTGCATAAATCTTTTCATTACAATTGGCATAAGTAAGGGACCATTCTGAACCCAACGGTTTGAGGTATTCCCTTGCGAGGGGTGAGTGCGGCCTTAAATCTTTGTCCCAGTTCACACTGGGTGGCGACTCCATTATTCTCCAGTTTAGTTCCTCGTGGACTATTCCGTACTTTCCCCTAGGCCGCGAGCCTAGAACAGTGTCGTCGATTTCTGTGTCCTACAGTCTGGTGACTCCACTGGGGATAGAGAATCGGCCCCGAAATAATATTTTGTAATGATTGTGATTTGTGCTTTAGTTAACTACGTCTACTGTGGGTTGAAGGGGTTTAATTAAAGGCATCATCAGAGCTTAGTAATGGTTTGGTGTCTTCCTTCATTCACTACCTTTCTATAAGGAAAAGTCATGAAGGCACCTAGATAATCATGTACCCGTAGCTTACTGTGATGGACTAATTTGGAGGACTCGTTGTTTATTCCTGTCACCAAGCTATAAGAGCCTAAGAGGCTTGGGTATTTAAGAGAGTTCGCTCCACCCTCCCTATGGGGAATCTACAATGGGAAATCCATTTGATAGTCAGTCACGCACTATAACTCGTTGGCACATACCTTAGTGTATAAAAAAGGTGTGTTCACTTGGTCGCTCGGACCCTTGAGTGGGGAGACCTAGTTGTGGGCAACCCTTCACCGGCGAGAGAGCCTTTGTCTATATCCCTATAAACCCGTACATGGATTGTAGTTGTAGGACCAATAGAAACTATTCCTTTATGCTTGCGTTTAGGACCGTCGTCATTTGGATTCAGAGGGACTTTTTTTCATGAAGTATGGGCTTGTTGGGCCATTTAAACTGGGACGAGTCCGTGCTTTATGGCAATTGGGCCAAAAGCTTCTAAAATACCGACGGGCCACTTTTCGTTTAGGCCCCATATCATTTGAAGTAATTTAGCAATGTTATCGCAAAAGTGTAAACCTGTTGTGCCTTTTCAACTGGGACAAGTTTGCACGTCGCAACAGTATGATTGAATTCTTTGGAATGATAATGGGCTGACTTATATATTTCATGCATTGCATGCATACATGCTAACATACGGTTTTAAGAGACACCATAGATATCTGTTGGGTTAGGGAATAGGGGAGACTCACCAAAAGACCACTAGAAAATATGAGCGAATCAGTTGACGAGGGATCTCGTATGGATCAGTTGGAAACCAGTCTCACCAAGGTTACTGAACAGTTGTAAGCGTTGACCACCGCTATAGCCAGTATGGCTGTGCCCCATGTTGGGGGAGGCTTTGAGAATGAGAGGCGTGAAGACCATCCGAACAGGTTGAATGATGATATCCTTATTTTTGATGACGATATGGCGGAATATGCCACAGGGAGAATAGCAGGGTCTCAGGCTGAATTACAGAAACTCCGAGATCAGGTCGAGTCTGTTACCCGTAAGATAAGGGGAAAACATGAAGATCTGCTAGTTATGAGGCAATGATGTTTGAGGAACAGTTACCAGCTCAGTTCAAAATGCCTGACATATCCAAATTTAATGGGAATGAGGATCTGAGGGTCTATCTCAGGCAGTATGTCTCTGTGATGAGTTTAGTGTGTTTGTCAAAACGTCATGTCCAGAAGATGTTTTGGATTTCGCTTGAGGGGGCACCCCTGGTATGGTATCACAGCCTTGAGAGAAAGGTCAATGATGACTGGAGGGTATTGGTAGAGGCTTTTCTGGCTCAGTACGTAACAGATTTGGAGATTGACTTGTCATTTCACGACTTGGAGAACACCAAACAGAAGCCGGAAGTGAGCTTCAAAGATTATGTGGATCGCTGGAGAAGCCAGCTTCTGATGATACAGACGTGGCCTTCGGAGAAGGACCAGATCAAAATGATCATCAATGGCACTAAGCCCTCTATCTATGGTAAGCTGAGGAGGATGACCTTCATGATTATGGATTTTCGACAGTTGAGGAAGACTGTCATGGATATCGAAGAGGAGGAAGCTGAGAACAAGATATTTTATGGCCTGAATATGATGACTTTTGGAGGGCATTCTGAGACCAAGCCCCCTACTGCCGAGATTTCTGCCATCAGGAACCGGCGTTTCTCTAACCTGGGTAAGCCTTTGTCTAAGGTGCTTGAGAAGTTGAAGGGACATAGACTCTTAAAACCCTTAGAAGCTAAACCATTTACACACCCTCCACCGCCACACTTGAACGTGAACCTTTATTGTCACTTCCACCAGCAACATGGCCATAACACCGACAACTGCACCCGCCTCAGGCATGAAATCCAAGACCTCATAGATTCCCACAAAATACCCGACTCCGAAAAGGAGCAACCCAAACTATCCCTCCATCCCACCACCTACCTACATGATCAACTTCGGCCTACCCCAAACTTTTATCCTCCAAAATCTCAGCCACCAAACGTCTCGCATGGGAATAAGGGAGGGTAGCAGTGAAAAACATTAGGCCAAAGTAGAAGGCAATAATATAAACGATGAAGACCTTTCCTAGTTTATTTGATTGCAATCCTGCATTTTTAATAAAGACAGTGATTTTACCTACCTGTTCGAACTTTTTTTATAATAATAAAGACGTTTATTTCGCTTACTTGCCTCAGTCTCTACCTTTCAAGGAAAATAAGATAGTCATTCAAGAGTTGGATCTCAATATATGAGTTTGAAGGGAGGCTTATACAAAAGACAAGCAAATGGCGTGTTTAGGAAAAGAAGAAGCTCGAAAGGCAATGAAAACAATACTGCCGGTGGAAGTTGAGATACAGTCCACGCGGGTATTAGCAGAAGCAGAGTTATCAGAGCAAGAATGGACCGCGAAGAGATTTGAACAGTTAGCCTTGCTGGGTGAAAAGAGGATGAAGTCCTTACATCATATGCAGTTATACTAGAAGGGATTGGCCCGAGAATTCAATAAGAAAATGTGCCCTACCAAGATCAGAAAGGGTGATTTGGTGCTTAAACAGTCGAAGCTGTCGATGACGGACTCGGGAGGAAAGTTCAGACCTAACTGGGAAGGACCCTACATAGTCCAGAAAGTAACGGGAAATGGGGTAATGAGACTGTCAGACTTGGAAGGGAACGAGTTCACCAAACCGATCAACGTGGACAGATTGAAACTATATTTTGCCTGAGAAAGAAAAGAACGAATAGTCACCAGGAGAACCGGTAGAAGACCTAACCTAACGAAATAGGAATTTCATTCATGCATGCATGCATACATGTAACGCACTTGCATTCTTCTTTGTTTTGTTTTGTTTTCATAGGTTTCAATGAAGAAAAAGAGGAAGCGGCAAAGGTAAGCCAGTCAGAAGCAGAAACATTACAGTGTCATCAGTTGCAGAAATGAATCAGTATCAATTTCGGGAGGGAATCCCAGGGTTAAGGCCCATATCAGTGATCGTTTCGGGAAGGAATCCCAGGGTTGAGGCCCATATCAGTATCAGTGTCGGGAGGGGATCTCAGGGGGGCGAAGCCCACATTATCAACGGTTGAAAAAAAGAAGAATTCCATGGAGTGAATGAAAAAAGTCCTTGATGGTTAAGCATATGTCCGGTGATGACATTGTTTACTGTAGGGTGAAACTTTAGAAACGATAAGTGCGAGATGCGCTCTCGTCCGGTATTCTGAGTGGTTGATCTCGGCTAGACTCACGAGCACTTGATTACGGGATTTTATCAGTAGAAGCCTGAGTAGTCGGTGAGATGACTAGTTGAAGAGATGGTGAATCAGTGAATGATCGTTTGCCTAGATGTCCATCCTGGTTTACCAATGCTATGCTATATGATATGGTTGGAAACAAAGAAAAAGTCTCTTAAAAGAAAAAAAATAACCACCTATAACTGATAAGCGTGAAGCTACCCATGGGCGAGTATTAGGACCACCATGAGGAGAAATACTACCTTAAAGGGTAGGTGTTTCGAGAAGAGAGAAAAAAAAGAGAAAAAATGAAAAAGAAATTTCAAAATGAAAAGAAAAAAAAAAAGAAAGAGACGAAAGAAGAGAAGAAGAAAACCATATCATGTTGAGTGCGAGAAAGTAATCACAGAGTATGATCAAGACATCTCGTTTGGTTAGATCCACTAATCTAATTCTCCGAGACAAAATCATCGAGTTGGCTTACTTAAGGATTAAGCTGCGAAAGAGCCTTGGCACACACACTAGGAGTCTAGTTCAGATCACTCATTCAGACGAGCGGATTTGAGTGTATTAAATACTTTGAAGGTTCTCTGGTTTCAACACGAAGCATCCGTTGAGGACGAAAATATGTTTAGCTACCAGGATTATCTCGTGAGAGACTGTATAGCATGGTTCAGGAATGATCTGTCACATCAGTATCAATTTGGGGGCGAGGCCCACATCAGTATCAGTTTGGGGCGAGGCTCACATCAGTATCAGTTTGGGGGCGAGGCCCACATCAGTATCAGTTTGGGGGCGAGGCCCACATCAGTATCAATTTTGGGGATGAGTCCCATGGTTGAGGCCCACACATTATTAGCACGCCAGGTATGGAACTCCGGGTATGAAGACACATATCATCAGCACGCCGGGTATGACACTCCGGGTTTGGAGACACACATCATCAGCACGTCGGGTATGCCACTCCGGGTATGGAGACATACATCATCAGCACGCCGGGTATGGAAATCCAGGTATGGAGACACACATCATCATCATGCCGGGTATGGCACTCCGGGTATGGAGACACACATCATCAGCACGCCGTGTATGGAGACACACATCATCAGCACTTCGGGACTCCGGGTATGGAGACACATATCATCAGCACGCCGGGTATGGCACTCCGGGTATGGAGACATACATCATCAGAATGCCGGGTATGGCACACCAGCTATGGAGACACAACTGCGACACCTCGGGTATGGGATTTAACAAGCCGGGTATGGCACTCTGGGTATGAAGAAACAACTGCGACACCTCGGGTATGGGGTTTAGCACACCGGGTATGGCACTCGGGTATTGAGACACAACCGTGACACCTCGGGTATGGGGTTTAGTACGCCGGGTATGGCACTCCGAGTGTGGAGACACAATCGCGACACCTCGGGTATGGGGTTTAGCACACCGAGTATGGAACTCCGGGTATGGAGACACAACCACGACACCTTGAGTATGGGGTTTAGCACGCCGGGTATGGCACTCTGGGTATGGAGACACAACTGTGACACCTCAGATATGGGGTTTAGCATGCCGGGTATGGCACAATTAGGTCAACTCAATTCAAAGCAACATGCAAGTCAAGTGGTAGCTGGCGAGCCAGGTAAGTAAAAATGCATTGCATAACTTTGATAGGATTGCCATTTTCACACACTGCACAAGTCCCATCAAAGTGGGGGCGACTGTAGGCACTACATTTTTGCATGTAAGTCCCGATGGTGAGTCTCGTACGAAGGCATTCCTATTTAAGTTTTGGAAGTCGAGGGAAACGGATGTCAGAAGGGAAATTCAGAAATCCATATCTCGTTGGACTAAATTAGTTTGCTTAGCTTTGGGTTTTGCTCGTTGGACGTCTGTTTCAAAACACACACCCCCGCAAGCCACACATCCTTGGCCCAAAATCCCCGCAACACATACAAAGCCCATCAAAAGAACCAGACCCACGCCCAAAGCCTCTATCCCCATGCCCATCTCCTTCTAAAATAACAAAATCACACATTAAACACATGCTAAAATCAAGACAAATCACCTTCCCAAATTAAAGAAATCAAATCAAATCAAATTAAATCATATTCCTAATTAAAAGAGATCAAATTAAATCAAACCAAATCACATCCCTAATTAGATAGATTTTTCCTTATAACACACTAATTAAGATATCCCCTCATAATTACATAAATATTCTTTTTCTTCTTGCACAAGGTAAACCCCAACCTTTGGCTATAAAAAGACGCCTAAACCAACACATTGAAACCCCTAGCTCATTCACGTGAAAAGCACCACAAAATTTCATTGCATTGCCGCACAAAACCCCTTACAAAAAGCCCTTCATCTCATGCCCAAACTGCCTTTATCCACAGCCGCACATAGCCTTCATCCACTACCACATATAGCCCCCTCATTCACCGTGAAATCACCCCTAAATTGCATCCAGAAACTGCTCTAAACTGTCTCTAGAAACTATCGCGAAACACAGTGACCACCGAAAATAGCCCTTGAAACACACTCATTGACCACCAAAAAATTACACTGCATTGCCTAAACACCACCGAAAGTTCTGCCCAAAAACTGCATCTATTACCCCCGAAAACTACACCTAAAATCAGTCCCATAATCACCGAAAACCATCCAAAAAATCATCGCTTTCCACCGCAAAAGTGCAGTCCCTAACACACCCTCAAACACCGCCGAAATATTAAACCGAAATACCCCAATAAATCGCAAAATAGTGACCACAAAATACAACGAAAACAGCAGCGAAACAGAGTAAAATCGCAGCCCAAAACAGCGAAACAGTGAAGAAAAATAGCAAATCAGTACATCAGAAAAGCCGCGGAGCATCACCCCTTCCGATGACCGCGAACGCACTTTCGAGAGACGACTTAAGAGATTAGACCTGAGGACACCCTTTTTATTTATTCTCCTTTATTTTTTTTTTATTTTCTTGTGTTTCTTCGCATGAGTATTGTTGATTGGTGTATGCTATGACCATGGGATGAATGGAATATGTGTTATCTCTTGCGGTATATCGGATGAAAATGCGGACGTAAATTCCGTAGCCGAATCCGAATGGACGGTAGTACGGTCTGCACTCGGGATACAACGCCATGTAGTGCTTGAGAGATGCATATATTTCGTTTCATCCAATTTTGTGTTTATTAGTTGTTTATTAGAAATAGTATATTATTTTTATAATGATTAGGTTGTTTAGTACGTTATTTTTTATACATGATTTAGTTGATTAACATGAGTTATTTATTTCTTTTGCATTAGGAATTTAATTATGTCTCTTCTATAACATGTTTAGATTGTTATTTATTTATTTATATGGTCATATTTTTCGATTTAATGCGTTCATGTGCTCGCGTGATTACTGTTATGTCGACTTACTTTTATGCATGCAAACTTAGATTTAGGCTTTATTTTTATACATGCAAACTTAGACATAAGTCGTATGTAAACTTAGACGTAGGTTACTCTCGTATGTGTAGGTTGCGTAGATCTGGTTAAATTATTACACAAATCTTTTCATTACAAGTGGCATAAGTAAGGGACCATTCCGAACCCAACGGTTTGAGGTCTTCCCTTGCGAGGGGTGAGTGCGGCCTTAAATCTTTGTCCCAGTTCACACTGGGTGGCGTCCATTATTCTCCGGTTTAGTTCCTCTACACCTGGATTAGTGTGTGTTTACCACCAATCAAGTTTTTGGTGCCGTTGTCGAGGACTTATTTTTCTTGCGCTATTAATTTTGAGGCTATCTATTTTACTTGTATCTAATTTTATTTTTTTATTTGTAATTTTTATATATTTCTTTTCATTTTTAGGTGGTTGAAAATGGATCACTATTGAACGATAGAAGCATTATGAGCTTTAAGAGGTGAATATACACCCCGTATAAGGGAGTAGCAGTCCGATTTTCTGAGGTTTGTTGTCTAGCCCAATAACTATCAGTGGATGTCAGAGAGAAATAACACAACATTTTCTCAACCATTTCAGAGATGTGAGATATGTGATGGTAACCACGCTAACGATCATTTCACGTATAACTACAATTCAGGGTGGAAGAACTATCAGAGACCTTCATATAATGAACCAATATATTTCACTGAATCATATTTTCCACCTTATCCACCATCAGCCTACTATCTTCGAGAACTAGAACCATCAGTGGAAAGACAATTGATGAACATGCTCAAGAAACGGGAAGTTAAACTTGACGTAATGTTTCTGAGTCTAATAAAAACCTTACAGAGGCTGACAAATCAATTGAGACAATTAATCAACAACCAGAACTACATACCTCACGGAGCAATTTTAGATGACATTGATGAAGCCTTCGAGTACCAAATATTTCATGATGACACCTTAATAGGTGAGGAGGCTGAGGTAGAGGTATCAGTTCAGGAGCCAGAACAAGAAGAATCTTAACTTGATCTAGATCATTCTTCGGTTTCTGAGGAGGAATAAGTAGCAGAGCTATCTGTACCAACCACAATGTTATCGTTATGACCTATCTAATGTCGACAATATACCCACATGTAATACTGCAGTAGAAAATCAACTCATAAAACAACATTACCTGTCACGACTAGGTTGCCCAATCATAAATAGAAGAAGCATGACTATTCCTATATGCAAATTGGTAAAACACAATCTTTGAATTCATAATCATAGATAATAAAGAATAACAAATCATCAATTATATTAAACATTGAAGAGTATTCAGGAATCAAAACATGAATGTAAGGACTTAATTACAATAGTTCATCCTTAAATTTGCCTAGGAGATTATTTCTCTATAAAATAAAAAGATACAGCCTGGATAGATCGGAGAAACATCCTTTTTGGCTTGTAGTTCTTCGTTATTCTCTATCAAATATGTGATTTCAACTCTTTATTCTGTATTTCTTATTATTTTTAAGGTTTGGATGAGCTTAGGTTTATAGGGAAGTCTTGGAGTCCTTATATAATAAAACACTACTGAATTAAGCTTTTGGGACTTTACCGAGGCACCGCGGTACCGGAAAGTGGCGTTGCGGTGCCCAAACCATGGGATAAATGTATGTAGGAAGTTTGCTGAGGGGCACCGTGGTGCTTGCTGGAATTTTTGGTTTGCCGTTTTTTGTGTTTCTGGTCTTTTCGCGTGCTTCTGATGCGTTCGTAAGGTCTCGAAACATGTACAAATGCTCCCAGATTCATGTTCCATTGCTTCCTAATAACAAGACACAAAATAAACTATAATTAAGATCAAATACTTGATAACAAAGCCAAATTAGTGGTGTTCAAAGTAAATTTTCATGCACTTATCTCAACCCATAGCCAGCTTATTGCTAGTCCCTAACAGTTCAAGTGCAAAAAAAAAAAAAAAAAAAACACTAAACTAAACTAAAAATAAATAAATAAAAACTATCTAAGCCAGTTTTGTAGGGATCACGATTGTATTTAACGTATGCAATAAGCCTTTAAACCCCTAGGCGGCCCTAGTAGACGAGTTATAGCCTCGTGAGGGCTTACAGCGACGACACCCTCAAACGTCATTCAAAACATATGATCATGCAAAAAAAAAAATGAAATAGTCTCAAAAGTTGCACATATTATTGTCCTCAAAGAATTCCTAGTAATGAAATCAGAGAACATTTAAAGTACTCAACGTAACTCAAATCCAAGTTCTTGAATAAATCATCTAAGCCAGACTCACAGTGTATGTGTAGAAGTTCATTCAGAGCTCGACTCCTAGGTAATCCAACGCAATGATTGTGTTTAAAAATTGGGATCCGATGAGTCAAACTAATCTATATATCTCAAATATGCTATGTAATTGTCTTTATGTACTCAGTATGGTATGATATTTTTTTTTCTCTTTTCTTCTTTTTTTTTTTCAATTTTCTTTTCTTTCTTCTCTTTTTTTCAACACACCTACCCTTTAAGATAACATTTCTCCTCATGGTGGTCCTAACACTCCCTCATGGGTAGCTTCATGCTTATCAGTTATTGTACGGGCTAAAATCTAGGCCCGAGGGCAAAATTGATATTTTTACATATGGGCCCACCATGAAACCAAATACCAAAAACCCAAAGCCCACTTTTAAAGAAAACCAAAGCCGAAGCCCGTTGCCCTACACCTATCGCCCATTCATTAATTACTTTATGGAAACGCTTAAACTCATAAAATCTACCAACTAAATCAACGGTTACAGAGATGCTCATGAATACACCATCAAGTCTATAGTTATAGAAATCCCAACGGTCAAGAAGTAAATAACACTATATCAGAAGGCCTATAAAGGGGAAGAGCCAAGGCATAGAGAGAGGGGTTTGAGATTACTACCTATCACCATATAAGCCACAACACTATGCTCTCACGGCCAGAAAACAGAGATCGAGGTAACTTTAGACCTCAATCTCCTCATTTTCGACTTATCCATACTCTTCTAACTTGAGCGTCGGAATGCCTACGGCTTCCACCACACCAGTGGGCAGTAACATCCATATTCATTTACTCTTATTTTACAGGTTCGCTTGTGCCCTTCATTTCATTCTCGATTATGGACCTCGACCGAAATCAGCGTTCACAATTTGGCGCCCACCGTGGGACTACCAAGGGAATCTTGCAAAAATTAAACTCATTTGATTCGCACACTACAGGCAATTGGCAATGGCCTCAAGCAATGAGCAGGCTCCGGATCCCATGATCGCACAACTTATCATGCTCCAAGAATGTCTACAAGCCTTAGAAGAGGGAAATATGACAATTCAGAATTCCAACGTAAGCCTACAGAAAAAGCTGGAGCAGTTGTCATCCAATCCTCAGCATAATAATATTCGAGGTCAGACCAGCGATCCAAGTGACCGAGGCAATCCGACAGTCCTGCCCACGTCAGATGGACTATATGACAATAACCAGCCAACTTCACATGGCCCGAACTCCTCACTCGATCCAACTCATCAAATTGCTAGCTCCATGAGAAGAAAGATGATAGAATTCAAGGAAGCAATCATGTCCAGACTACCAGGGGTAAGGTTGCCAATCAGAAAGAGCAGAGCTGGAGCAATTTCTGATACCTCATTCGTGGAGTTAATCGTAGTTGTTGAATTGCCTTGAAAATTCAGCCCCCCGAAATGAAGCTATATGATGGGTCCATCGATCCAGAAAACCACGTAATACACTACAAGTACAAGATGATGTAAACCGGCTTGTCCCCAAGCCAGTGGGAAGCTGGAATGTATAGATGCTTTGGGGAAATATTGGCGAGGCCAGCCATTTCTTGGTTCATTAACCTGCCCTATAGATCAATCGAATCCTACCAGCAGCTGGATGACAAGTTCATGCAACACTTTGCGAGTTCTTGCAAACTAGAGAAGACTTCAGACGATCTCATTTTCATCCAACAAAGAAGAGGAGAGTCCCTACGGAGCTACGTGGCTTGGTTCAACATGGAGAGAATTACTATTCCAGATCTCCACCAGCCTACAGCGGTAGAGGCCTTTCGGAACAGACTATTATATGATAGTGGACTCTACAAGAAATTGTCCAAGTTCCGATGCTACACCATGGACCAGGTCATGGCACGGGCCCAGGTGGAAATAAGATGGGAATAGGATAAAAGAAATAAGAGAATGGAGGATGTTCCGAATACACAAGTAGATAGAAGGCCTGCTGCTCCCAAGCGACCAGATGTAAATATTCATTCTCACAAGGAAATGAGGAACCAACCACGGGGAGAGCGAAGACCTTTTTATAAAGATATTGACAGACGACCAAGGCAATACAAAAACCGAGAGGAGATGCCAGCAAGCAAACCCAGGCTTCCGGACTACAACTTTATAATTTCCCTTGGGGAATTGGTATCCGTACTTAAGAAGATGGAGAGTGAAGTGAAGTGGCTTCCACGTACAAGGGACGGTTCAACCAAAAAAGAAACTAGAAAGTGGTGTGAATTCCACCGAGACTATGGCCATACGACAACAGAATGCATGGCCTTGAGATTGGAGGTCTTGGAACTATTAAACAAGGGTTTCTAAGGGATTTGCTCACTGAGAAGGGGAAAGCAAGCTTGGCACGAAGGGACGAGAGAGATAGTCAAGGAGAAACCCCAACACCTCCGATTAATAACACCGTCAATATTATTTCAGGAGGATTAGGAATCAGTGGAACCTCATATTCGGCAGCTAAACGACATTCGAGAGATCTGGCTAGTAGTATCTCACATACTACAATGTCTGTAGAAAAAATATTCACCAATTTGACAATAGAGTTCCCAGACGACGGGGATTCCCATAATTTAAATCCTCATTACGACACCTTAGTCATCTCCTTACCGGAGGCAAACTTTATAATCAAGCGAGTGTTGGTCGACACGGGCTCCTCAGCCAATATCATTTTCGCTATAGCCCTCGCGGATATGTGTGCCGAGTTGGACAAGATTAACAGGCGGGTGACAGTATTGATTGGGTTTAGTGGAGAGAAAAAATTCACGATGGGAGAAATATCAATCCCAGTCTACGTAGCAGAAGTCAACAAAATGACCATATTTTTAGTCATGGATAGCCCATCGGCCTACAATCTTATCATCGGCAGACCTTGGATTCACGACATAAGGGCGGTCTCATCCACATATCATCAAGTTATAAAATTCCCAACCAAATGGGGGTTCAAGAAATTAAAGGTGATAGATTTACATCCAGAAGCTGCTATCAGACGACTTTGAAGGCGAAAGTTGAGTCAGCATAGCAATTACAGGTTGGGCCCTGTGATTCGGAGCAGACTCTACCAAATCTAGAGGAGCTCGATGAGGTCCAGATTCACCCACAATTCGCAGATCACAAGGCATTGATTGGAGTTAAGATGGATCCCAAACCAAGAGCCGACCTGGTTGAATTCCTAAAGAAGTGACATAACAGTTTTGCATGGTCTCACAAAGACATGACTGGAATCGAACCAGAGCTCATTACTCACGAGTTGCATATGGATCCAGACCATACCTCGGTTAGGCAGAAAAGAAGGAAGTTCGCTCCTGAAAGGAATCAGATCATTGATGAAGAGGTTCAGAAGTTATTGCAGAATGGAGCGATTAAGGAAGTACAGTTTTCAGAATGGCTTGCGAATGTTATTGTTGTGAAGAAAAAGAAATGAAAGTGGAGAGTTTGCATCGACTTTACGGATCTGAACAAAGCTTGTCCGAAGGATTCGTTCCCACTGCCACATATAGATTCGATGGTCGATGCTACAGCTGGATATTAGCTGTTAAGATTTATGGATGCGTATTCAGGCTACAACTAGATCCTCATGCATCTTGACGATCAAAAGAAGACAGTCTTTGTCACAAACCGAGGAATTTACTGCTACAAGGTTTTGCCATTCGGGTTAAAAAATGCAGGAGCAACATACCAATGACTGGTCAATAAGATGTTCGCCAGTCAAATTGGGAAGACAATGGAGGTTTACATAGACGATATACTGGTGAAGTATTAAATCAGAGCAACACCTCAACCATCTAGAAGAAGCCTTTAACATCATGGACAGGTACGAAATGAAGTTGAATCCTACTAAGTGTGCGTTTGGTGTTGCCTCAGGGAAATTCTTGGGATACGTAGTCACTCGAAGAGGGATAGAAGTAAATCTAGACCAGATTAAGTCAATTCTCGACATCCCCTCACCTTTCAGCCCAAATGATGCCATGCGACTAGCGGGGAGGATCGCTGCGTTAAATAGGTTTATTTCCAAATCCATAGATAAGAATTTTTTGTTCTTTTCATCTTTAAAAAAGGCAAACAGCTTGGAGTGGACTCCCGCTTGTGAAAAGGCAATAGAAAGGCTCAAACAATATCTTACCACACCTCTTCTGTTGTCAAAACCACTCAACAATGAGAGGCTCTATCTTTACTTGGGAGTTTCAGAGCACGCAGTTAGTGCAGTCTTAATAAGAGAGGAGGTGGAAATTCAACTACCAATATACTACGTGAGTAAAGCATTGTTGGGAGCAGAATCACACTACCCGTTAATGAAGAAGTTGGTGTTCACTCTAATTACAGTCACGAGAAAGCTCAGACCCTATTTTCAGGGACACCCGATCAGGGTATACACGACATATCCTTTAAGAAGTATACTTCATAAACCAGAATTTTCAGGAAGATTAATGAAGTGGGCAATTGAACTTGGAGAACATGATATATCGTACCTGCCATGATTCGCCATCAAATCTCAAGCTTTAGAGGACTTCGTAGCCGACTTCACTCTCGGCCTACTTGCTACAGATGAAAACGAAGTCTTCTCTATTCATTCGACAGTCGATGGATCCAGTAATAAAAAGGGCTACGGTCTTGGGATTGTGATCACTACTCCGGAAGGTGACATTCTGCAACAAGCAATCAAATGCGGCTTTAGAGTTATCAACAACGAGACGGAGTATGAAGCACTGATTGCTGGGTTATCCCTAACCAAAGAACTAGAAGCCAGGAAGATGAAAGTGAAGTCTGATTCTCAGTTGATTGTCAACCAGATCCAGGGTCCTATCATGCACGAGGTCAACAGATGGCGTCCTACTTACAAAAGGTAAACGATATCCGATCGAAATTTGAAGAATTCATTATAACCCAAGTCCCAAGAAGCGAGAACTCCCAAGTAGATGCTCTGGCCACCCTCGGATCGACAATGGAGGGAAACCAATCACGAACAATACCAGAAGTGTATTTAAACTGGCCGATAATTTAGAAGGAAGAAATAATATTTGCATCAGTCACTTCAGTCGACCACTTGGATGTCACCTATCGTCAGGTATTTGTCGGAAGATGTGCTTCTCGAAGACAGAATGCAAGTCATAAAACTCCAGAGACAGTCTGTAAGGTTCGTTATATTTGACGGTCAGCTGCTAAGAAGATCACTCACATGACCTTACTTGAAATGTCTCACACATGAAGAAACGTAGCATGTGTTGACGGAGTTTCATGAAGGGGAATGTGGGAACCACTCTGGCGGCAAGAGTTTGGATTTTCGAGCCCATTCGACCGGATATTATTGGTCGATAATAAGGACCGACTCTACTGATTTCGCTAAAAAATGTGACAAGTGTCAAAGGTTTGCTCCAGTTCCATATCTCCCACCAGAAAAACTCAATCCCATTTTATCTCTGTAGCCGTTTATGAAAAGGGGAATGGACATAGTATGAAAACTCCCAGCCGCGCCAGACCAACGTGTCTACATGTTTGTGATGACAGATTATTACTCGAAGTGGATCGAAGCTGAACCATTCGCTAGAATACGCGACAAGGAGGCCCAAACTTTTGTTTGGAAAAATATCATATGTCGATTCGGCACACCAAGAGAAATTATGATTGACAACGGCTCTCAATTCATCAGCCATCACTTTCAAGACTTCTGCAGGAATTGGGGCATAAAATTGAGCTTTTCAATCTCACGCTTCCCACAAGCGAACGCTTTGAAGAATATATTGGAGAAGACTAAAGGCACTTGGGCGGACCAACTTCCAGGAGTGTTGTGGTCATACAGGACGACAGTTTGATCTGCAACCAGCGAAACTCCTTTCGCTCTAGCATTTGGAATAGAAGAAGTAATTCCAACTGAAGAAGCCATCTCATCCCCATGTTACCAATGGCTCAATGATGAAACTAATCAGCAGCTATTGAATTTCAATCTCGACATGATTGATGAATTAATGGACCGAGCTTCCATTCGACTAGCTGCTCATCAACAGAAGATGGCCAGGTACTTCGACAAGAACGTCAGGAGTAAGACATTCAGGGAGGGAGATTGGGTCATACGTAGAGTATTCCAGAACACAAATGAGGTTGGAGATGGAAATTTAGGACCAAATTAGGAAGGTCCATACCTCGTCAAAAAAGTTGTCGGGAGAGGAGCCCATAAGCTACAAACCATGGAAGAGACTCCCGTCCGCAACAATTGGAACACTGTCCATCTTAAGCGATTCATCTGGTAACAGTTATGTTTTGTTATTTTTCGAGGCAGTTATCTTTCGCAATACTCAGTCATCTTTCAAAATATAAAATAAGGAAATTTTTAGAAGTCATTCGATTGATTGCAATAAATGTTCATTCATTAAAATCATTTGACAAATAAAAAGTTAATTGTTCAAAATTTCGGCCTATCGCCTTCCCATTCGACAATAGAGTTTGACTTTATACAAATGTTAACATTATATTAGAAACCCTTAAACTCCAAAGACATTGGTTGGTCCTTCTTCGCCAGCTGTTGCAAGAATATCTTCTTGAGCTTTAAGCCCCATCCTCGATTCAGTATCGACAGCTGCCGTTCCAACAACTTCTCCCTCTTCCAATTTTTCCTCGATGCTTTCCATTTCAGCATCGGGAACTGCAAATGGCTCTACCTTGTCCTTCGTGGACTCAACCTCCGGACTTTTTTCTTCCCCATAATCCTCCGTCGATGAGGAAAGACTGGCAACACGTCTTTCATATTCCCGAATCCACTTCTCAGGCTTCCAGTCTACATGCTTCTCAGCAAGATATTCTTTCATCAAATCATATATATCTTTCATCATGGAATCAATGGCAATTTCCTCCATTTGCTCTAAAAATAGTTATTTTTTCCTTTTTCACACTTTTGAAACTTTGTTTATAATTGTCGATTGTTAGTTCAACCGTTTCTTTATCCATTTTTAAGGTAGCTTTAACCTCCTTCAACTCTTTCTCAAGCCTTTTTTCATTCCTTTGCGAAGCAACCATCCCGGACTCAGATCTGAAGCCTCATTCCTCACCACCGACAACGCTTTTTCCAGCTCCCTGATCCTTCTTTGACTAGACTCCATATTTTTTTCGCATGTACAAACTGCATTTCAGTGCCTGAAAAGGCCGAGTTGGATGTCATTCGACAAAAAAATAATAATAATAATAGTACTCACTTGATAATTCAAGGTTATGGCTTTCTTCATAGCCTCCACCGGACCGATATGTGTTAACCTTTCTTCATCCCCCTCCAGAAGAAACCCTTCTATGAATGAATTGATGCTTGAAGGATCAGAAATTACAGTCGACTTTCGGGGAACTTTTAAAATAAGGTTATCAGAGTCTTCCTCTATTTCGGAAATAAATTTCCTTTTCTTCCCTGCAGAAGTCATTTCAGTCGACTTCCACTTTTCCGCGGCAACCTCACTTGAAACAACTTCCTTTGGTTGATGACCAGTTTCTTTCTCGACCTTTGGCTCTTTCTTCTTCAACTTCCTTGCTTTCCTCCGGCTTTTCATCTTGTCGAGTGAGGCCACTATGAATGGTCTAGTCATCATTTCCTCTGCACATAAAATTTCTTCAGGTTTTAGGGGCTCTCGATATTTAGACTCTCCATATAACTTTCGACACGACCATCTATAATTTATCACTGACAAAACATCGTTACAAAAGGCCAGAAGTTTACCTTCACCTTCTCGGTGGTAAATTTCCTTCCACAACAGAGTTGCCCTCAATCTCTTCTCCACTAAGATGGTTTTATAATATCTTTCCTCAGTCGTCAAGGATAGAATCGCTTTGGTATTAGAGATTATACGTACAGTCGTGACAAATGTCTTATTTCGTAAAGGATCTGCAGCAACAGCATATGGTTATTCGAATTCATGAGCAAGATTCAAGGATTAAATTTTAAAGAAAGAACGCTACTCACTCGACAAACACCAAAATTCTGGGATTCAACTAGCCCCGATCGATCCAAATATACCCTCACCCTTCGCAAAGAAATAATCGGACTGCCAATTTCCCCTATCATTAGTCGGTAATCCGGTAACTAAATGAGCCTTCCTCTGACGAAGAATCAGAGTATATCTTCCTTTCTCATTTAAGTGTTCTTTCAGGTAGTACGTGGCCAAAACATCCTTTACCTCAAAAAGCACTCCTAACTCAAAAGACATACATTCAATCGACAATAATATCATGCATTTGGCATCAGCTGAGAAGGAGTGACTTCAAAATGATCCAGAACCTCCCAAACAAGTCTTGGAATAAGAAACCTCAACCCATCGGAGAATGGACGTACGTAGAATCTCATCCACCCCGGAACTTTGTATTCGATTATTTCACTCGACGAAGGTACCCGTAGTTCCAGAGAATCGGGAAACCTATAGATGCACTTGAGTTCCCTCAACACTTTTTCAGTCATTCGACTAGCAGGATTTTTATATAATAAGTTAGTGGGTTCACTTGTACTAGGAAAGTCACTCGACTCCCCAACAGCGGGTAAAGACCTTAGTGGTATGGCCTCGGTAGGGATCTCATGGGAAGGCCTAGCCAAGGTGATTACACCAGCCTCTATCAACTATTGGTACAACCAATCTTTGTATACTTCGTCCTCATTGGTCTCACTTGAAGAAGATCCGACATAACTATTAATCTTAGCGCCTAAGTTGCATAGGATTCTCCACTCGACATCTTCCAAACAACAAGCATATAAACATTAAACTCCCTAGTAATATATTTCCTAAATATCAAAACCCACAAACATAATTCTGGAAATATTTTCACAAACCCAAAGATCAAATAGCCTATATTATCAAAGAACAGCTTGAATCTACACTATGAATGTTTAAAGAAAAGGAAGAACAAGAGATGATTTTTTGAAGAATACTTTGAAGGCTTGAGAGCTCTCCCAAACACGATCTTTGAAAGGAAATTTTGAGAATGTGGCAAATGAACGCTCAGTGCTCTCTATACACCCTTACGTTTTGGCGCCTCAAATTCCCGCCAAAAATTCCTCGAAAGTTACACTATGGTTAACATTGGATGGCCGAAAAGAATCCTAGAAGAATCCTGATGTCAAATAAGAAGATTCTTTTCGACAGTGGACATCCCCCGGCTGACTCATATCGAGTAAAAAATGAATATATGATTCACTCGTCTCATACGACTTGTCGAGTGAAATCGCCCATGGATCTCCATCCGGTTTAGTCGAAAGGGGACATCCCTCAGGTGACTCGTGTCGAGTCAAAAATGAATATGCGATTCACTCGTTTCATATGACTTATTGAGTGAAATCGCCTCTGAACCTCCATCCGGTTTAGTCGATATGGGATATCCCCCGGCTGACTTGTGTCGAGTCAGAAATGAATATGCGATTCACTCGTCTCATATTACTTGTCGAGTGAAATCTCACCCGAACCTGCATTTGATTCAGCCGACAGGGGACATCCCCCGGGAGACTCATATCGAGTCGAATGAAATCAAACTTCCCTTAGTCTATGCAAAAACTTTTTTAACCTTCGTCTGGTTCAAACCAGACAGAGACTTCCCCTAATAACTCATGTCGACTCAATTAGAGGTGTGATCCTCTCACAAATCATACGACAATGTCAAATAATATGGCATCAGGACCTTCATCTGGTTCAGTCAATCCGGGGACATCTCTTGAGAAATCATATCAGATCATTAGCTTTTAGCCCTAAGTAGCGTTAGTAAAAAGTGCTTCAACAACCTGAGTCATTCGAAAGTAATACTCTCAAAGTCAAGGGCTCATAGACTTAGAGAGTATGGGATAAACAGTACGAGCTAAAATCAGGCCCGAGGGCAAAATTGAAATTTTTACCTCTAGGCACACCAAGAAACCAGAGACCAAAGACCCAAAGCCCACTTTAAAAAAAAACCAAAGCCGAAGCATGTCGCCCTACACCTATCGCCCATCGCCCAAACACTCATCGCCCATCATTAATTACTTCATGGAAACGCCTGAACCCACAAAATCCACCAACTAAATCAACGGTTACAGAGATGCTCATGAATACACCATCAAGTCTATAGTTACAGGAATCCCAACGGTCAATAAGTAAATAACACCACATCAGAAGGCCTATAAAGGGGAAGAGCCAAGGCATGGAGAGGGGGTTCGCGATTACTACCTATCCCCATATAAGCCACAACACCCTACCCTCACGGCTAGAAAATAGAGATCAAGGTGACTTGAGACCTCAATCTCCTCACTTTCAACTTATCCATACTCTTCTGACTTGAGCGTCGGAGTGCCTACGGCTTCCACCACACCAGTAGGCAGTAAGCTCCACGTTTATTCTACTCTTATTTTGCAGGTTTGCTTGTGCCCTTCATTTCATTCTCGATTGTGGACCTTGACCGAAATCAGTGTTCACAGTTATAGTTGGTTTAATTTCTTTATTTCAAGACTTTTTCTTTTTATTTTTAACCATACCATACATCATAACACTAGCAAATTAGGATAGCATCTAAGCAAACAGTCATTCATCGACATGTAATTTCTTAAACTAGTCACTTTACGAACTACCTAGATTTTCACTGCTAAAAGCCTATAGTTAAGTGCTTACGAGTCTAACCTATATCAACTAATAAAAGTACATTAAAGAACTTATCATCTTTAATATTTCATCCTTAATCAAACAGTATTTATCATTAGATATATGCTTTACTATTAAAGACTAAAAACTAATATATTTTTTTTAGAATAACAAGGCTAACACATGAACAAACAGATACAATATATGATAATATGACCACCCTCAACCTAAATCAAACATTGTCCTTAATATTAACGGAAATAAGAATGTTAGAAAAGGAAGGAGTTCACCGGACTAGAGTGATCGTGAACTTGGATGAAATATGGTGTTATCCTGCAAAGGAAACAGAAAACAAAACAACATAAATAGAATAAATAAAATTAAACAAACTAAAAAAAAAAATATGTACAAACAAGGAGAAGGGAGAGATCAATCCTAATAAGCCGGATCAGTAAGAGGCGCATCCTCCACTGCAGGGATTTTATTGTCAAAGAATGATTTTATTCTTTATCCATTAACTTTGAACACTCTACCGTCCATGAGGTCTTCCACTTCGACTAATCCATGTGAGAAAATTTGCTTCATAATAAAAGGTCTGGTCCATCTGGATCGCAACTTACCTGGGTGAAAATGGAGTATAGAGTCATAGAGATAGACATTTTAGTTTGATTTAAAGGTCTTTCGCATGATCTATCTGTCATGGGCACCTTTCATCTTTGCTTTATAGATTCGGGAGTTATCATAAGCATCATTCCTCAATTCGTCAAGTTCTGTCAGCTGGAGCTTCCGCTGTGTACCTGTAGCACTCAAATATAGGTTAAGATTCTTAATAGCTCAATAGGCTCTATGTTCTAACTCAACAGGTAAATGCCATGCTTTTTTAAATACAAGTCTATAATGAGACATCCTAAGTAGGGATTTGTTAGTTGTGCGGTATGCCCAAAGTGCATCTGGAAGTTGTAAGGACCAATCCTTATGGTCAGGGTTTACCATTTTCTCCAATATTTATTTTATCTCCCTATTTGCTAACTCTGCTTACGCATTTGTCTGTGGATGATAGGCAGTGGAAATTTTATGCACTACACCGTACCTGCGCATCAAAGCTTCAAATAGTCGATTACAAAAATATGTCGTTTAATCATAATAATGACATATGGTGTACTAAAACATGACAATATTGTTGGGTTTCTATAAGGTGTCCCAAGATCATATAAGCATGAAACATGAATGAATAACGAATAAATATGGCAGAATCATACTTACAATGATCGGTTTATGGATCCGTTGAGTAATAAAATTTTCTTCTTCCAATAAGCTTTATATTCGGCCAAGATGAATAGTAATCTTCAAGCTTTGTTCTTTGATTCCAAGCTCCTTGAGTTGGTTTCCGTATCACCTCTTGATGATTCTAGATGAGTGCTAGCCCTTAGAAGGTATTTGCAACAAAAACCTTCAAGATCTTTCTCTTAAATTTCCAAGAAAATTGAAAGAAAAATGGAGAGCAAAACCTTCACAAAGTTTCGGCCAATGATGGAATATGAGAGAGATAGATGTTTGACTTGTTTTGTTTCAAAATAATAATAAACAAAACAATTACCAAAAGTGTGGATTTGGTTAAAGTCTTACATGTCATAGATTTTGGAGTGTCTTACACTCCACTCTAACTACCACATGTAAACACATCAATCAAAGTGAAATGTGATGTGATGGTTGATGTGACATGTGGGCCCCACTCGTTCCGAATGCGAGTGGGCCCGAAAACACTCCCGGGTTCGGGTTTGATAATTCTGAATTAGCAACTTCCGTCGCGACGTTATTTAAATCGAATTTAAATAAAAAATTATGCCTAGCAAAATTACTATTCACTTCGCTAACGAATTAATTCTAAATTAACTAGTTTGCCCGAATTAAAATCTAATTTTAATTCCGTGTCGAAATCTAATTCCGAATAATATATCAAATATATTATTTTAACGATTAATCCCAAATTAATCTTTCTATCTCTTCAAATAGTACTTTATCCAAGATAAAGTCTCTCCGTAATTAATCCCAGATTAATTTAGTTCGAATCATACGTCATTGATGAATCTTCGGAAAGTGACCCAAGAGATCCCTGGATATGTTGGCAGTAAATACGGTCGTCGGACTATCCGAACACGTACGTACCTCTTATTACGTTCTTACCAATTTACGAGATAAGGTTGGCTTCTAGCAAAGCGCCATGTCTTCCCAATTCTCCAGAAATATTCTTACCGGAATATACGATCTTTATCAGGCGTAGTATACCGTAGTATTGTGTATTGCGATCTAGTATCAGATGTCACGTGCAAGGCCTGAAGTTGGAATAGTGTCTTCCCCGTACGAAGCACATATCGGATATCAAGCAATTAGTCTCTTTGAATCGGATAATCATGACCTTGTCATATTATTCCGATGGTTGCAACACTATAGAGAACCAGTTCTGAATCCCTGCGTGATCATCATCTCCATATTTCTGAAGTGATACTTCCATCTTGACACACATCCAATACACTAAGATTCCCAATAAACCCAGCAGAGGTGTACACAGAACCTGTTAAAGCCCTGGACGACCAAAACCAAAGTTTACCGATTATCGCAAGTACTAGCAATGCAAGTCTCAGGTTAAGACCAAATACACCTACCCTGAAGCGGACTCCCATAGAAACATATACATACTACCAATGGGATTCCGCGGGGTCTAGCCAGAGCGAAGCTGTTTTCTGTACCATCGGTAAAACACAACCTCCTATCGCACTTGCATAAGTATCCTATACTTAAACATATGAGAACTATGTCGTTATGCCCTCACAACCCGCACAAGTGCAATACTAGTCTATTCCGCATTATCGATGTCCAGTCTCGATAATACTACGACTAGGGATATTTAATGATTAAACCTTTATGGATTGATACTGTCTCATATCATCTCAATCCGGAACTAATCATATGGACTTTTACCATTTATATATATCAAAGTAAATGAATCACAAATCGGTAAAAGGCAATTTCATTATTACACAGTTAATTTTGTACAAAACACAATGTTTTTTTGCAAACAGTGACGCTATGGGTCATAACAGTCCAACAATCTCCCACTTGGCCTATAGCCAGTCACTCAAGCATCTAATACCCGAACTATGTACATGTCACTCAAACTTTTGCTGAGGAATCGCTTTCTTCTGCGGATCTGCCATGTTGTCATCTGATGCGCCCTTCTCGACCTTCACATTGCCACGATGTATGATCTCACGAATCAGATGAAAACGTCGAAAAACGTGCTTAGATCGTTGATGAGACCGCGGCTCCTTAGCCTGTGATATAGCCCCATTATTGTCACAACACAATGGAACGAGCTCAACTGCTAACGGAACTACTCCTAATCTAATTAGGAATTTTCGGATCCAAACGGCTTCCTTTACTGTTCAGCTGCAGCAATGTACTCTGCTTCTATTGTTGAATCGGCAACAGTCTCTTGCTTGGAATATTTCCAGCTCACTGCTCCGTTATTCAAACAAAATATGTACCCGGATTGCGACTTACAGTCGTCTTTGTCGGTTTGGAAACTTGCATCGGTATACCCAGTTACCTCAAGTTCTCCATCTCCATAGATTAAGAAAGCATCCTTAGTTCGTCTAAGATACTTTAGGATATTCTTAACCGCCATCCAGTGACCTTCACCTGGATCGGCCTGATAGCGACTACACATGCTCAAATCATAGGAGACATCAGGTCGCGTACGTATCATGGCATACATGATCGATTCGACTGCCGAGGCGAACGGTATCCGAATTGTCTCTCTCATCTTGAGTTTTAGGACACATGTCCTTAGATAGATAGACGCCATGTGACATTGGTAACAGTCCTTTCTTGGACTGATCCATGTGAATCTCTTCAACACTTTGTCAATATATGTACTCTGGGAAAGTCCAAGCAGCTTTCTAGATCTATCCCGGTAGATCTTTATTCCCAGAATAAAAGATGCTTCTCCCAGATCTTTCATGGATAATTTCAATGAAAACCAAGCTTTCACCGACATTAACATGAGAATGTCATTGCCTATTAGCAATACATCGTCAACATAAAGGACAATAAAAGTCAGTGCTCTCCCACTAACCTTCTTGTATACACAAGGATCATCTTCGTTTTGAATGAAATCATATTCTTTTATGATCTCATCAAAACGTTGGTTCCATGACCGCGATGCTTAGTTCAGTCCATAGATGGACCGATTTAACTTACAAACCTTGTTTGCAAGTCTAGGCACGATAAAAACGTCAGGCTGTTGCATATAAACATCCTCCAAAAGGTTTCTGTTAAGGAAAGCAGTTTTAACGTCCATCTGCAATATCTCGTAATCGAAATATGCAGCAATTGCAAGCATTATCCGAATGGATTTAATCATGGCAACATGTGAGAAAGTTACCATGTCCAACAAAGTACGGTTTCTCCGTTCGGACACACCGTTTAATTGCGGTGTTCCAGGAGGAGTCCACTGTGAAAGAATACCATATTCTTTCAAGTAATCTAGAAACTCATTGCTCAAGTATTCGCCACCACAGTCCGACCGTAATGTCTTAATACTCTTGCCTGTCTGTTTTTCAACTTCGTGTTGAAACTCTTTGAATTTCTCAAAATTTTCCGACTTGTGTCTCATGAGATACACATAACCATAACGAGATGCATCATCTGTAAAGGTTACGAAGTATTCGTATCCACCTATTGTCTGGCTAGACATGGGCCCACAAACGTCACTATTAATAAGGGCTAACAGTTCGGTGGCGCGTTCACCTTTACCGCTAAAAGGTGATTTAGGCATTTTGCCTAATAAGCAAAATTCGCAGACATCATATGAATTTGGATCAAATCCGTCCAAGTACCCACTCTTCGAAAGTGTGGATATGCGAGTCTTGTTTATATGTCCCAAACGACAGTGCCACATATAGGTTTCATCTTTGTTACTCATTTTGAGCCTTTTGTTTGTTATATTATATGTTGGAGATAAATTTATATTCAAAATATAAAGACCATTATTTGCAACAGCAGTGCAAATTTCTACATCATTTTTATATAAATAACACCCAGTGTTTCTAAATACCAAAGTATAATAGACTGAGCAGTATCACAATCATTGCTGTGTCTTACACTCCACTCTAACTACCACACCTAAACACATCAATCAAAGTGGCATGTGATGTGATGGTTGATGTGACATGTGGGCCCCACTCGATTCTGAATGCGAGTGGGCCCGCAAACACTTCCGGGTTCGGGTTCGATAATTCCGAATTAGCGAACTTCCGTCTCGACGTTAGTTAAATCGAATTAAAATAAATAATTATGCCTAGCATAATTATTATTCACATCACTAACGGATTATTTCTAAATTAACTCGTTTACCCGAATTAAAATCTAATTTTAATTCCGTGTCGAAATCTAATTCCGAATAATATATCAAATATATATTTTAACGATTAATCCCAAATTAATCTTTCTCTCTCTTCAAATAGTACTTTATCCAAGATAAAGTCTCTCCGTAATTAATCCCAGATTAATTTAGTTCGAATCATACGTCATTGGTGAATCTTCGGGAAGCGACCCAAGAGATCTCTGGATATGTTGGCAGTAAATACGGTCGTCGGACTATCCGAACATGTACGTACCTCGTACTACGTTCTTATCGATTTACGAGACAAGGTTGGCTTCTAGCAAAGCGCCATGTCTTCCCAATTCTCCAGAAATATTCTTACTGGAATATACGATCTTTATCAGGCGTAGTATACCGTAGTATTGTGTATTGCGATCTAGTATCAGATGTCACGTGCAAGGCCTGGGGCTGGAATAGTGTCTGCCCCGTACGAAGCACATATCGGATATCAAGCAACTAGTCTCTTTGAATCGGATAATCATGACCTTGTCATATTATCCCGATGGTTGCAACACTATAGAGAACCAGTTCTGAATCCCTGTGTGATCATCATCTCCATATGTCTGAAGTGATACTTCCGTCTTGACATCACATCCAATAACTACGATTCCCAAAAACCCAACAGAGGCGTACACAGAACCTGTTAAAGCCCTGGACGACCAAAACCAAAGTTTACCGATTGTCGCAAGTACTAGCAATACAAGTCTCAAGTTAAGACCAAATACACCTACCCTAAAGCGGACTCCCATAGACACATATACATACTACCAATGGGATTCTGCGGGGTCTATCCAGAGCGAAGCTGTTTTCCGTACCATCGGTAAAACACAACCTCATATCGCACTTGCATAAGTGTCCTATACTTAAACATATGAAAACTATGCCGTTATGCCCTCACAACGCGCACAAGTGCAATACTAGTCTATTCCGCATTATCGATGTCCAGTCTCGATAATACTACTACTAGGGATATTTAATGATTAAACCTTTATGGATTGATACTGTCTCATATCATTTCAATCTGGAACTAATCATATGGACTTTTACCATTTATATAAATCAAAGTAAATGAATCACAAATCGGTAAAAGGTAATTTCATTATTACACAGTTAATTTTGTACAAAACACAATGTCTTTTACAAACAGTGACTCTATGGGTCATAACTGTCCAACAAATATATGTTCCTTCAAGATTTAACCACAATGGTGTTATCATTAGCTCAGCACGCCATTGCCTCAATGTATTTACACACATAATCTACTACTAGAAGAAAGTAAATGTATTCAAAAAGGCCGAAAAGGTCCTATAAAATCAATACCCCAATAATCAAATACTTCAATATTAAGAATATGGTTAAGAGGCATCATATGACGATGAGATAGTGCACCTAACTTTTGACACCTTTCATAGGAACGACATAAACCATTTGTATCTTTAAATAACGTAGGCAAGTAGAAACCACACGTAGGATTTTTACAGTAGTTTTCTTTACTGAAAAATGGCCTCCACATGTATGGGAATGATAAAATGTAAGGAAAATTAAAACTTCATCCTCAGTAATACAGCATCGCAATATTTGGTCAGGGTAATATTTAAATAAATATGGACCATCCCAATAAAAATTGCGTACCTCGACCAAAAAATTACGCTTGTCTTGTGCAGTCCAAATGAATGGAAACTCACCAAAAACTAAGTAGTAGACAATATGTGCATACCATGGTACTTGTGTGACGGAAAAAATATGTTCATCAGGAAAATCATCTCGATAGGTGGGCCATCGGCAAAGTCATTGAACTCTACGTGAGATAAGTGATCTGCCACCACATTTTCAACACCCTTCTTATCCTTGATGGTTAGATCAAATTCCAGTAACAACAAACTCCACCTAATCAATCTTGCTTTAGAATCATTCTTCGAAATGAGGTACTTAAGAGCTGCATGATTAGTAAACATAGTGACATGTGAGCCAACAAGGTATGCACGAAATTTATCTAAGGTAAAAACTACAGCTAGCAGTTCTTTTTCAGTTGTAGAATAGTTCATTTGAGTACTATTCAAAGTCCTGCTAGCATAATAGACAACAAAAGGCTTGACTTCTCTCATTTGTCCCAAAACTGCTGCAACTACATGGTCACTAGCATCACACATAATTTCAAAGGGCAAATCCCAATCAGATGGCTGCATAATTGGGGCAGAAGTGAGTCTAGTAACTAAAATTTTGAAAGCATTGTCACATTCATGTGTCCATTGAAATGATGAATCTTTAACAAGAAGGTTACACAATGGTCTAGATATATAAGAAAAATTCTGTATAAACCTTCTATCAGCATGCCCAAGAAAAGATTGAACATATTTCACAGTCTTAGGTATGGGAAGTGTAGGCACCGCATTTTTGCATATAAGTCCCTATGATGAGTATCATTTGGAGACACTACCTTTTAAGTCGAGGAAGTCGCGGGAAACGATCGTCGGAAGGGAATCGGTATTTCGATAGATTTTTGTTCGCTTGTTTAGCTCCAGGCTCACTCGTTGGACCTCCGTTTTAAAGCACCTTTAGCCTAAAAAAACCCAGAACCATCTAACCTTGGCCCAAACCCACTCATCAAACCAACACAACACCTAGCCCACCACCTTGGCCCACACGCCCAAGGCCCTCAAAATACAACCCAATTAAATAAAATATTAATTAAATAATACAACCAAATTAAAATAAATCAATTCCAAAATTAAAATAAATCACTTCCTAATTTAATAAATCACTCACCAATTTAAAATAATTGCCCACCACAATTACATAATTATTTCCTTAAATAACTAAATTAAATCCCTCCCTTATTAAATTGATTTGTTTCCTTTTAGAATCCATGCAAACCCTAACATGCAACTATATAAACAACAACAAATTGCAACCCTGGGGCCTCTCTCTTAGCCTCTCCCCTCATACGACACAAATAAAACAAAGCAAAAAACGGCAGCCCTCTCCCTCCTGAACCACACACACAACCTTCATCTCTCTCACCTCTATCTCTGGAACCAAGAACAATAAACCCTTCAGCGCATCCTTTCTCTCCCTAATCTCACAACAACAAAGACAAACCCTCAAGCAGCCATTCTTCTCGGCAGCAGCAACCTAAGCCACGAACCAGACCTTGGACCGACCCACACAAAATAATAACCCACACACCACAAACGGCCACACAAAAGCCACCCACATTGCTGTTCCACGTAACAAAGACCTCAACAGCCCTTGCGCACAATTCACAGCCTCCACACACTCAACAAACACTGCCAGCTAGCCTCACCGGCCCCTGCCCATTGACCTCGCCACCTAGCCCCCCCACACAGCATCTTAACGCACACGTTCCCACTATCTCCATTCACAAAACCAAACAAACCACGCCAAAACCCTCTTCATCTCAGCCCACTAACGTTAAAACCTCCCATGCACGTCCTTCGCCATCACCAAACAAAATAAACTGCCGCCAAAAGAACCTGCTCATGCCTCACCCTCACGTCTTTTGCACAACACTGCGTCAAATAAGCCAAACCACCTAACTCACTGCCGTATAACATCATCAAAATTGCACCAAATCAGTCCCTAAACTGTCCCGAAATTACCCTGAATTAACCTAAAAACTGCCCAGTAAAACAGTCCAGAAACCGCCTAAAACAGTCCCCAAAACAGTAGCCTTAATAGACCTGAAGCAGTGGCCAAAAAATACACGTGAAACAACAACAAAACAGAGCAAAAACAGTAGCTTGAACAGTAAAACAGTGAGCTAAGACATCAAACCAGTGAACCAGAAAAGTTACGGTGCTTTAGCCCTTCCGATTACCGTGAAACGCGAGTCCGAGAGCCGATGAAAAAGGTTAGACTTGAGGGCACTTTTCACATCCATTTTTATTCATATTTTTACTGTTTATTGAATCTTATTTGCATGATTATTGTGAAGTGATGTATGTTGTGGCCTTTGAATAAAACGTAAAATATGCCGCCTCTTGTGGTATATAGGATGGAAACCCGGACTTAAATTTCATAGCCGATTCCGAATGGACGGTAGTATGATCTGTACTCAGGATACAACTCCACATACCATTTGAGTAAACGGCGCATATTTTATTTTATGTTGTTTTGATGTGTTTATTATTCGTTATTTAATTTCTGCATACTATTTGTTTGTGTAATGATGTGATCGAGCGCATGGGCTTAGTAAGTGGGACTGAAGGTCCTCTATTTTGAGGGGTTAAAATCCTTTACCATGATGATTTACCGCGCCGGTCAAGGTATATTCGGTTGAATGTAAAATGTGTTCAATCGGGTATACGAAGTCCGATATTGTTGTCCGTGTTTCTTTATATGCATTATGTTATTAGCGCATGGGCTTAGTAAGTGGGACTGAAGGTCCTCTATTTTGAGGGGTTAAAATCCTTTACCACGATGCTTTGCCGCGCCAGATGATGTATATTCGGTTGAATGTAAGATGTGTTCAATCGAGTATACGAAGTCCGATATTATTGTCCTTATTTCCTTACATGCATTATGTTATTAGCACATGGGCTTAGTAAGTGGGACTCAAGGTCCTCTATTTTGAGGGGTTAAAATCCTTTACCACGATGCTTTGCCGCGCCTCTTATTATGTCATTTATCCTATTGCACCTCATCGCTTTATTTTCGCATGCATTACATTCTAATGCGCATGGGCTAACTAGGGTGGATTAAAGGTCCTCTATTCGAGGGAAATGCCTAAAGGCTACCTTTACCACGATGTTTTGCCGCGCCTCTTATTATGTCATTTATCCTTTTGCACATCATCGCTTTATTTACGCATGCATCAGATTACATCGTGCATGGGCTTAACAAGTTGGATTAAAGGTCATCTATTTCGAGGGATTAAAAGCCTAAGGGTTACCTTTGCCACGATATTTTGCCACGCCCTTTTATTTCATTATTTGCTTTTTTGTGTTGTCTATCTTCTTTTGCATCGCACCATGGCATGTTTATTTTAACGTATGATTGTCTCTCTAGTTATCTTTTTACATTATGCACTTAATTACCTCTTTAGCTATCTCTTTACATCATGCGCTTGATTGCCTCTCTTTAATATGCATGCTCGTATAATTCTTGCTTGTTTGCGCTTCCATGATTATCAATGCAATGTGTTTGTGAAATTATGCGCTTGCCATTATTCTGATTCAATTTTATGCATGCTTGTACGATTATTATTTTCTTACATTTCTGTATTCATGAATGTAATGTGCTTATGATGTAGCATGCTTGCCGTATTTCAATTTACCTTTACGCTTGCAAATTTGGACATAGGTTATATGCAAAATAGGTTTCATGCAAATTCAGACATAGATTATATGCAAATAGGTTACATGCAAATATTTATGCATGTGGAATGGAATACCCTTGGGAATGTATGTTGCTAGACTCGATTAAACTATTGCACAAATCATTTTATTACAAGTGGCATAAGTAAGGGACCATTCCGAACCCAACGATTTGAGGTCTTCCCTTGCGAGGGGTGAGTGCGGCCTTAAATTATTTTACCGGTTCACACCAGCTGGCGACTCCATTATTCTCAGATTTATTCCCCCGCGGGCTACTCCGTACTCCCAACTAGGCTGCGAGCCTAGAACAGCATGCGTCACCCAGCTCCTGTGTCCCACCACAGGAAGCTTGGCTATTAACTCCATTTTTGATTTATCTATTTCATTACCCCAATAAGAAACAACGTGACCCAACACAATACCTGAAGAAAACATGAAGTGACACTTTTCCCAATTCAAAACAAGACATTTTCTTGACATCGAGCTAACACTGCCTTTAGATTAAGTAAACATGCATCAAAAGAATTACCAAAGATAGTCAAATCACACATAAACAATTTCATGCATTTCTCAATCATATCACTATATGTTTGATCACATGTAACAAAGGAAAGTTAATCTTTACTTGCTTTAAATATTCTAGGATCTCACCATTAGGGTCTGTAGCTCTCGTAGTAGGCCTAAGAGCTTGAGGGAAACGTACTCGAACTGGGCTCTGCACCACTTGTACTTCATGAAGAATATCTACATTACTACCTATGGTGTCATCTTTAGTATTGGAAGTTTCCTCCATATTTATCTTTTTACCACTCTGAGTGGTTATGGTATTAAGATCCTTTAAATTAGATGCATCATAGTCAGCATGTGCCATGTGTTATCCTCGAGGATTTGGTTGTGTCTGAGACGTAAATTTTCCTGACTCCTGCACACTTAACACATTAGGTAATTAGAGACTTGACTCTTAATCTCTTTATTTTCTTCAACCGTCTGAGCTATTAATGACTGAAACCTTTGATTCATTTTGTTCTGGGCCTCTACAAATGCTTGCACAGTATCTTTTAAAGAGTTTCTAGAATTGGTTGGTATGTGATACTGTGGGGCATTGTAACTTATAGGCTGTGATGTTTGAGTTGGCTGTTGAGACTCATGTTTCCAACAGAAATTTGGGTGGTTTCCACCAACCATGATTATAAGTATCTGAATATGATGTGTAAGGTTTCTTGTACACTCTGAAGGCATTGCATTGTTCCTCATATGTTTCCCTCTTCTCATCGTATAAATGACACTCTTGGGCCGGATGGTCAATCTTCTTACACATAAAACATACCTCTTGGGGTTCTAACTGGGCTACCTCATGCATAGTCTTGCTATCTTTAGCTTTTAAGGCTCATATATCTCTAGTTTATAACTAAATCTGTGTTCTAAGACTATCCTCTTCCCTAAAGTGGTGTATGCCTCTGCTAGAAAGAGTGGGACGTGTCCTATCAGTGTCATCCATGGCATTGGGTCCCATCCAAGTGTGATATTTCTTGGCTAGGTCGTTTAAGTACTCTAATGCCTCATCATGTTTCTTTCGGATAAATTCACCATTGTACATTATCTCAATGAATTGGCGCTCTCTAGGGGTTAGACCGTTATAAAAATAAATTACAAAACACCAACTTTCATACCCATGGTGAGGACAACTAGCTAACATCTCTTTAAACTTCTCCCAAGTTTGATAAAGGGTTTCACTATCTTTCTGGGAGAATGTAAAGATTTGTATTTTTAGGGCATTAGTCTTATGGTGTGGGAAGTATTTATTGAAAAATGAATGTGTCATATCATCACATGATCCCGTTGAATGAGGTATTAAAGAGTACAACCAGCTTTTAGCTTTATTTTTAATGGAAAAAGTGAAGAACTTAAGTCTAATTGTGTCCGTAGTCCCGAATCAGTCATGAAAGGTTGCTACAACCTCTTCAAATTCCCTAATGTGCACATAAATGTTCTCATGCTCCAACCCATGAAAGGTTAGAAGATATTGTATCATTTCAGGTTTAAAGTCTATATGTCGTGCATTAGGGGGAAATATTATGTATGATGGTGTAGTTGTACGAGTAGGATGGAAGTACTCCTCAAGATACCTAATGGGTGGCCTCTCGTACTAACTCATGCTGTGTGTGCTAGATGTTGATGGTGTGGCAAAAATATTATGAAACATACTTTCTGAATCGGAATCTTCCTCTTCAATTCTAATAAATCTACTAAACAGATCCCTAAGTCTAGACATGGACTTAAATATAAATAACATGAGAAACATAAATAAAAGAAACTAAACTAAAAACTAAAAATAAGAATTTAGACTAAAACTAAAACTGAAATAAAAAATTAAAAAATTAAAAATGGAACGAAGTTACTACTTTGTTGTTGACTAAGCAAACCTGCTTCTTTTGCTTGTAAACCATCTCCCCGGCAATGACGCCAAAATTTGATTACTCCCAAAAAGTACTCGGGATTATTGTAGTATAGTTTGGGTGTCGATTCCTCAGAGAGATGATTACAATGAACTAATTCACTTAATGAAAACATTAGTAGTAACTGAATTAAAGAAAGATTTTAATTGGTATTTTAAATTAAGGATTATGAAAAACACGTATAGTGAAAAATATGTAATTCGGCTAAAAGATGTTATTAATTCTGGTGAGGATATGATCCTCAAAGGGATATACAGACTTTGATTTTCAAACAGATGCAGGTTATAGGAAATCAACATCTGGATCAGTGTTCACCATAGGTAGTGGGGCTATAGTATGGAGAAGCATAAAATAATCTTGTATTGCTGACACCACCATGGAGGCTGAATATGTAACAGATTGTGAAGCAGCTAAGGATGTAGTTTGGCTCCATAAGTTCTTGACATATTTGGAAGTTGTTTCAGATATGGATAATCCATTCATACTTTATTATGATAATAGTGGTGCAGTGGCGAATTCCAAAGAACCAATAAGCCACAAGAGTGGTAAGCATATTGAGAGAAAATATCACCTCATCAGGTAGATAGTAAAGAGATGAGATGTTAAAGTCAAGCAGATTCCATCAGCAGACAACCTGCTGATTCGTTTACAAAGACCTTATCAGCTAAAGTATTCGAAGGTCACCTAAAGGGTTTAGGATTACATGACATGTCTAATTTTCTCCAGTTCAAGTGAGAAATTATTGGGATATATGCCTTAGAGCATCATGTATTGTAAAGCAGAATTGATTATTGTAATAATAATAAATGCATATTAGTTTATCAAAGTTGTTTGATTTAAATCGCATATTGTCTAATTTTCTTGTTTACCTTGATTAATCTTGTACTTTCAGACTTAGTGTATGTTTGATTCACAAGAGGATTTAAGTCTGAAGTTAGTAATCTAAATAGTCCATAGAGAGCAAACAAATATGGTACTTTGTTTGTGGTATATCTATAGCTGCGGTCCATTATATACTTGTATGAAGATCTTGATCTGAGATCGTTCATGTAGTGACATGGGAATGGAGGAACCTTGTATGATGAGATCATATTGTTAGACAATTATGACCCATAGCGTCACTGTTTGTAAAAGACATTGTGTTTTTGTACAAAATTGACTATGTAATATTGAAATTGCCTTTTATAATTTCGTAATTTTTTTACTATGATATATAAATGGTAAAAGTCCATATGATTAGTTCCGGATTGAGATGATATGAGACAGTATCAATCCATAAAGGTTTAATCATTAAATATCCCTAGTCGTAGTATTATCGAGACTAGACATCGATAATACGGAATAGACTAGTATTGCACTTGTACGCGTTGTGAGGGCATAACGACACAGTTCTCATATGTTTAAGTATAGGATACTAATGCAAGTGCGATAGGAGCTTGTGTTTTACCGATGGTACAGAAAACAGCTTCGCTCTGGATAGACCCCGCGGAATCCCATTGGTAGTGTGTATATGTGTCTATGGGAGTCCGCGTCAGGGTAGATGTATTTGGTCTTAACCTGAGACTTACATCGCTAATACTTGCGACAATCGGTAAACTTTGGTTTTGGTCGTCCAGGGCTTTAACAGGTTCTGTGTACGCCTCTATTGGGTTTATCGAGAATCGTAGTGTATTGGATGTGATGTCAAGACGGAAGTATCACTCCAGACATATGGAGATGATGATCACGCAGGGATTCATAACTCGTTCTCTATTGTGTTGCAACCATCGGGATAATGTGACAAGATCATGATTATCCGATTCAAAGAGACTAGTTGTTTGATATCCGATATGTGTTTCGTACGGGGCAGACACTATTCCAGCCCCAGGCCTTGCACGTGACATCTGATACTGGATCGAAATACGAAATACTAGGTATTCTACGTCTGACATAGATTATATATTCCAGTAAGAATATTTCTGGAGAATTGGGTAGGCACGGTGCTTTGCTAGAAGCCAACCATGTCTTATAAATCGGTAAGCACGTAGTACGAGGTACTCGCTTTATCGGATAGTCCGATAACCGGATTTACTGCCAACATATCTAGAGATCTCTTAGGTCGCTTCCCAAGGATTCACCGATGACAGTTGACTTAAATTAGAATTAATTTGGGATTAATTAAGAGAGAGAAAATTAATCTGGGATTAATTTGGGCTTTATTTAATCTGGGATTAAAAGTGTGCAGTGGCGAAAGAACGCGATTAATTTGGAATTAATCGGTAAAATAAATTTAATAGTTAAATTTGATTTTTCTATTTAATTTATTCAAATGAGCTAAAATTAATTTATCGGATATATTAAAATGGATTGGATTTCATTACGAGATTAAAGTCGGACTTTAAACGGAACCGAGCCGCGGCAAATGCCCGTAGAGATATTTGAATTTCGGATTCAAATATTTGGAGCCAAGTGTGGTAGGTGTTCCCACCACACAACTACCTTGTTTTTACTTTTTAGAAACCATTTACCAAACCTACCTAGTTTAGGGTAAAAGGTGAAAAGGTTTTACTAAAAGGTGAAAAATAAAAAGGGGATCTCTACACACATTTTGCTAAGAGTTTCATTAGATGAAAATTTGAAAACCCTAGAGACTTGGTCTTCCTTGCTTGGCCGAAACATACATCTCTCTCTTCTCTTTGATTTGTTTTTCAAATCAACAAAAGCTAGCACTTTGGAAGTGAACAAAGGTGATAGGGAAACTACTCAATAGCTTGGAATCATCCTAAAGCTTGGAATCATCCTAAAGATTGGATCTTGGAGATCTTGGATCTCAAAATTTTTAAAAGCTCAAAAACTCATTGTAAGTATATTTCGCACCTTATAATGATCGAATCTATTATTATGCATGCTTATTAGATCCTTATATTGTTCTTGGAACACTAACACATATATGACTGGACTCAGTTAAATTTGAATTTCTTTTAATATCCGTTAACCGAAGAAATTCATTTTATCTATTATATGGTCATATATGAAATCAATCTTAATCCTTAGTGTATTCTGAACTCCTGCATGTCAGGCTATATCCTTTGATTTACCATGGTGACGTTGGTGTAGCATTTTCGGCTAATAACTACGTATTTTGGGGATATGGTTTTGTGTGTAGCTGGGAAGGTTTTACATAGATATGAAATTAACTAATTCTTTCGAGAAGCAATTTTTAAGAATTTATTTGGGACTTCAACAATTTGAGCGCTTAACTTTTCTATCACGAATAGAAATTTTTAAATATTCATAATTGTTATGGATTAATTGTTAATTATAGAATTAATGGTGCTTAAGCGACAAAATATTTATGAGATATTCGTGAAGAGCTATATCCATATTGTAGATATGGCCACAGCGGTGTGCGACGCTGTTCGGGCTCGAGGCCCGGTTGGGAGTACGGAATAGCTCGCGGGGGACTAAACCGAAGAATAAATGGAATCGCTACCCAGTGTGAACTGGGAAATGATTTAAGGCCGCACTCACCCCTCGCAAGGGAAGACCTCAAACCGTTGGGTTCAGAATGGTCCCTTACTTATGCCAATTGTAATGAAATGATTTATGCAATAGTAAGCCCAAGTCTTATGAAACACATGCAAGATAATTTAATCAATATCCAAGTTTGCACGTCCATAAAAGTAAATAAAATAAAAACGAGCACATAATTCCATAAACATATCAAATAAAGAAATACGAAAATATAAATAAATAATAACAGTAAAAAAACGTCAATAAGAAAGTGAGATGATTAAGTATGCAATGCAATAGAAATGACCAAAGAAGCAAACATGCATGAGATATAAGGAAAAGAATTCGATTCACTGCATACACGTTCATGTAGCATTCGAAAACATGTTAAAGTGGTAAACAGAATTCATGCGTTCGAGTAGCGTTTGAGAACGTGTTCGAACAAGATTACCATAGTGGTATCTAAAATGACACAAACACATGCGTGAATGTTTCTCAAGCGGTACATGGAGTTGTATCCCAAGTACAGATCGCACTACCGTCCATTCGGATCCGGCTATGGAATTATGTCTGGGTTTCCATCTGATATACCACAAGAGGCAACACTCAAGCATTGACACAACATGAATGCAAAGTGAAGAATGAAAACATAACAACCAAGAAAGGTGAATAACAAAATCAACAGCAGAAGAGTATGACCAAGAGCATTGGTCAACATCCATATGGGATCTTGTATACCCGGCGCGGTAAAATATTATGGTAAAGGTAGCCTTTAGGCATTTCCCTCAAATGGAGGACCTTTAAACCAACGTAATTAGCCCATGCGCACTAAATAGCAATGCATAAATAAATGGAGCAATAACATGCGGAAAGTAAATAACGAAGTAATAAAAGAGATGTGACCAAGGCCAACATCTATATGAGACCTCGTATGCCCGATTGAATGTATTTCACATTCAATCAAATATACTTAGTCTGGCGCGGCAAAACATCGTGGTAAAGGTAGCCTTTAGGCATTTCTCTCGAATGGAGGACCTTTAACCCAACATGATTAGCCCATGCGCACTAGATTAACAATGCATAAATAAATGGAGCAATAACATGCGGAAAGTAAATAACGAAGTAATAAAAGAGATGCGACCAAGGCTAACATCTATATGGGACTTCGTATGCCCGATTGAATGTATTTCATATTCAATCAAACATACTTCGTCAGATGCGGAAAAACATCATGGTAAAGGTAGTCTTTAGGCATTTCCCTCGAATAGAGGACCTTTAACCCAACATGATTAGGCCATGTGCACTAGATAACTATGCATGAATAAACAAATAAGGCAATATCCTGTGGAAAATAAATAACAGAATAACAAAACACAAACAATGAATGAACACAAAATTAAATAACAAAAAATGAAACACGTGCTTAAAAGTTTCTCAATTGGTACGTGGAGTTGTATCCCAAGTACAGACTGCACTACCTCCATTCGGATTCGGCTACGGAATTTATGTCTGGGTTTCCATCCGATATACCGCAAGAGATAACACCTGACCATTAACCCAATGCAAATAAAAAAATTGACGTGAAATATAATGATGCATGTGAGGGGATAATATTAAATAACCAAAAAGATAAATAGATAACAATAAAAAAAATTCGAAATAATAAAGAAAGATAAATAATAGAAAATAAATACGGAACAATAAAACAACGATAAACGTAAATTAAATGCGAAATAATAAAAGGCTAATACTACGAAATAAATGTGTGATAAATAAATAACGAAACGTCAAAGAAAGATGTGATCAAAAATTCGGTCGTCTTTGATATAGGACCTCGCACACCTGGTTGGACATATTTCACGTCCAACCAAGTGTTCCGCGTCCAAAACTACAAAATAAAATATAATAAAGGGTGCCCTCAGGTCTTACCTTTTAAGTTTCTCCTCGAAAGTGCGTTACGTCATCGCCGGAAGGGTTAATGCTCCGTAACTTTTCTGGTTTTCTGACTCGGTATTTTCCTTCGCTGTCTCGCTGTTTTCTCTATTTTCCGTCGTTGTTTTGGGACTGTTTTTGCTATTATTTTTTCTCGGTTTCTTCACTATTTTAGAACGATTTTTGGAATGTTTTAGGGTGTTTTTTGGGTTATTTTCTTACTGCTTGTTGTTTTGGTTAGTTTGGGGTTGTTTCGGTCTTCTCGGTTGCTTTGCTTTTCATTGTTTTTGTTGGAAAGCTATGTGGGGTTGTCGATTGATGGTTTGTGCTTTGTACACATAGTTGTTTGGCTGATGGGTTGTTTGTGGTTCGTGAGAGAGAGAGAAAGGTGAAGGGTGTTCGGTTGATTGCAGTGTGTGTGTTTAAGGTTTTTGAGAAGAGAGTCTTTGTTGTCGTTTGCTTATGATTACCGTGTAAGGTCTTTGTGGTATGTGTGTGTTTTTATGGGTTGCTTGTCTTCACGTGGCTGAGGCTTATGGGTGGCTTTGTTGTTGTTGTTTTACGGAGGGTAGGCTGGTTGAAGGTTTCTTATGTTTTGTTCGGTCAGTCGTGAGGAGAAGAGAGAATGCTTTGGTTTTTTTTTATTTTTTGTATTTTGCCGTGATTTGTGAGAGCCAAATGGGAAGCCACTAGGATTTGGAAAATGTCATATTTTATAATGGTACATGCTAGGGTTTCCTTTTGTGTGCATGGCTTGAAAAGGGAATAAATCAAGTAAATATGGGGTGTATTTAATTAGTTTGTTTAAGGAAAGGATACTATGTATTTTTGGTGGGGGAATATCTTTAATTTGGAAGATGATTTACTTAGATTTTGGCATGTGTTAAATGTGTTTTAAGTAATTTGGATTGGATTTAGTGGGCCTTGGGCATGTAGCTTGGTGTTGTGGGCATGAGCATGTGGCTTGGTGTTATAGGCTTGAGCGTGTGGCTTGGTGTGGTTTGCGGGAATTTTGGGCCAAAATTAATAATTAAAACAGAGATCCATCAAGCGAACCTAAGATCAGATAAACGAATTAAATCTAAAGATGTACTTATTTTTGAATTTTCCCTTCCGACGTCCGTTTCCTGCAACTTCCGTAACTTATCGGGTAGTGCCTCTATACGAGGCTCATCATCGGGCTCTTATGTAAAAATACAATGTCTACACATATATAGTGACTATATCGATGGACACAGAAAGTTGTTCGGCTTATATTTTCCATCTACGGTAACATGAGTTCAATTTTGACCTTTTAGTGGAGTGACGCGAAGTAAAAAATTCAAAATATTTGATTAAAGAGTTTAATTAATATTTCGAAATTATTGGAGCTCGGAACCGTAGGTCCATTTGGTCCTCGTGCTAGCTCGGTTAACTGTAGCAAACCTAATATAATTAGATTTGTCTAATAATATACTCATATTATACTTATATATTATTTAATATTATTAATAATATATTTTTTCACAAATGAAAATAATATTAAATTAGTTTAATATTATGTTTCTAATATTTTTGATTTTGAGATAATCAAATAATAATTATAAGATATTATCACATCATTAATAATAATGAGATAATTATTACATCATCATTGATAATGGATAATTATGAGATAATTATGAAATCATTATTTGATAATGGTAAATGCATTATCAAGACAAGCCTTAATGGTTTGCCAAATCATCCATCAAGTTTTAGTTAATTAATTTTGACCTAATTACCTAACTTGTTCCATTATCTAATGGATTTGGTTGACACTCCACTCAAGTGTATTGGCCATTTACAATTGATAAGAAGAGTGGATGTTGGTGGTTGAAGTTGGAAGTAATAAATTCTCTACACTCTCTACTCAAGAGTTGAGTAATTCATTCTTAGCATTTGGAAAAAGAAATTCAAGAGAGAGCAAAAACATACACAAAAGTGGTAAGGTAGAGAGAAAATTCTTATTTTCTCAATTGTTGAGATTTGAAAGAAAAATAAGAGTGAACAAGATACTTGATCTTCTTCACCCTATCTTTCTCAAAGCCAAAAGAATATTGTGACAACATTATTTCTGTAAATAGTTTAGAGTGTTATTATTTCTCTAAAAAGTTTAGAGGTTGATATTTGTGAGTGAATCCCACACTTCGATTTGATGGTTTAGAGATATAGCCCGGAAGATCGGATGGTTGATCCAAGTATTGGACATCAAAGGAAATTCATCAAGTGGTGGTGGAGTTCGGATTCAACAATGGAGAAGACAAAGAAAATTTTAAAGGTCCATATCGGAGCCCGTGCCCATAATAATAACTTCTGCTGTACTTAGAAAAAGACGTTTGCTACAAAAAAAAAAAAAAAAAAAAAACGCATATTCTTAACTTGAATTCAGAACCTGACAATCAAATTATAAATTTTTTACCATCAAATCACATCCCTTGGGATATCAAATCTTTCTTTTGTTTTGTTACCAAACTTTGCTATCATCATTATTCGAACAAGGGTGGCTGCGTACACAAAATACTTTCATGATTAGACACATTAATAAACGTAGTAGTTCCATACATAATTAAAAAAACGCTCTTCAATTATCCAATTAAAAAAATCCACCAATGTGAAAATATCAAATAATTGAACAATAAACTACTTTCCCATCGAAATTTATAAAAGAATATATAATGAGACTTCTTATAATGTTACATGCACATAAAAACGAATAATCAACTAAAAAAATACATATATGTAAATCAACTGAATTCCATAACCTTAGGAGCAAACCTCAACAACCTATCAAGAGCATTAGGCATGAACTTTCTTGCAAACAAGAAGCAAACATTAGTCCCCTTTTCATTGTACTCACAATGGCTACTACTTCTTAGCCTCTTCAAAAACTCAATTGTGACATCTGATCTTTGAAATTTAGCCGGATGAGGCCCTCCCTTGGACCAATCAACCCATGTCAAGCTTCTATTTGAGTTCCTTCTCCAAAATTTCATGCTTACAAATGTTGGTAAGTAGTGTTCATCACCACAGCATGAAGACTTGCAATATCTTTTGAATGTGGTAAAATATTTTTTATTAGAAATTACCTCGAGAGCTAAGACTCGGTCCATCTCGAACCATTGTGAGCCTTTTCTCCATTGTTTGAGCCGGATCAAAGGCCTCATTCGATGGTTATACCGACCGCGGCCCACTGGGCCGGGTAGATCATAGGCCTCGATAAAAATCTTGGTTGAGTTTATGAGATAGTTGTAAATAGTGGAGAAGTTGAATAGAGGAATGCACGATTCTGAAAAAAGAACAAAACGTTGATTGGAGATATCAAGTAAAGCATTCGCCAACAGGAGACGTTCAGCTTCAAACATGCTAAATTTTCCCCATTGCACCTCCTACATTGACATTGTTAGGGTATAAGAAAAAAATTAATATTTGGGGCCGAAGTTCAGAAAATTTATGGAAAGCATTTCTCTCTCTTTGTTGTTGTTGTTTTTTTTTTTTTTTTTTGGGTGTGTTTTTTTCCAATTTTTTAAAGATTTCGATGGGATAAAAAAATCACTCCAATTAAAGATTAATTTTTTAGTTATATTTTTATTCAAATGCGAATGACTACATATGCAAAACGCTTCTTAACGTATTATTTACTTCTTTGCTATTCTTTTCTAACGCTTCTGCCTACACGTTTTTGCATGTGCTTTTGGAGAAAGCATGAAGAAAATGAATGTAAAAAAGGTGGAGCTTGAACGTAATAGATATCGAATCAGGAAACCGAGACTAAAAAAAAGTTTTTGTATTGAGTTGGAAAGAGTAAAATTAAAGTAATGCTTGAAACTCTATGTTGAGAAGGAAAGTAATAATATCTTACCATTCAAATATATTGTATTAGTTGTATATTTGTTTAGTTTCCTTTTATATTTAAACTACCTAGAATAGATTAGCGTGATTGTAGGAAATCTCTTGTATAAAATCATGTTTCCTGATTCAATAAAATTATTCAAAGGCAAACAATATTTTCCTTCTTTACATGGTATCAGAGCAGGGAACGATACCCTAGCTCTCTGCCCTCTTTCTTTTTTCCCTTTTTTTAGTTGTTTCTCATTACCATGACGGAACAACAATCTTCGAATGGAGGCAAGCTTGATGTTGCCAGCCCATATTTTCTTCACCATTCTGACCATCCAGGGATGGTTCTTGTTTCCAAGCCCCTCAATGGGGATAATTATTCGACATGGTGTAGAGCCATGACTATTTCTTTGAATGCCAAATCCAAGTTAGGTTTCATAGACGGGACCACCACAATGCCGTCTGCCACAGCCAAACCAGACGAATATGCTTCGTGGAAAAAATGCAACGATATGATCCTCTCTTGGATTCTCAATTCACTCACACAGGACCTTGCAGACAGTGTCATTTTTTCAACCACCGCCCAAGAGGTATGGGAAGACCTTCGGGATCGTTTTTCTCAAAGCAATGCCCCTCGTATTTTTCAGATTGAGAGAGACATTGCTTGTCTTGCTCAGGATCAGATGACTGTTGCAGCTTATTACACAAGGCTAAAAAAATTATGGGATGAACTAGGATCCTATAATGACACCGTTTGCTCTTGTGGGGCAAACCATAAGAGACGCAGATTGATGCAATTTCTCATGGGACTCAATGAGTCCTACAGTGCAATCCGAGGGCAGATTTTGTTGATGAATCCGCTGCCTGATGTTGCCAAGGCTTACTCTTCCATTGTCCAAGAGGAGAAGCAGCGAAGCCTGGGAGCTGCACGTGAGACGATGGAAAACTCAGCCATAGTTGTTCGAAAGGCTGAATCCATGGCTCTAGCTGTTCGACATGGACAAGGTTCTTCTTCTCGTTCCACTCCATCTAATCGAAAACCTTTGCATTGCTCTTATTGTGATCGTGACCATCATGTACGAGAAACATGCTGGAAGCTGAATGGGTATCCACAGAACACCCTAAACATGCACAAAATAAGTCTAATCAAGGAAGCACTCATTTCAAGCGCAGCACTAGCCACCAATCTTCAGCCAACAATGTCAAGGAAAGTCCTGTAATGCAGGAAGTGCCATCAATGACAAACGGGCTCTCTGATTTGCAAATCCAGCAAATCTTATCTATCATGCAGGGTAAAGGGACAACACAATCCACTAATCCTAAAGCTAATGTTGCTGCCTCAGTTTGTTACAAACATTGTTGCGCCTCCATCGATTAATTATTGACAGTGGTGCAACAGACCACATTACTTCATCTCCAACTTTGCTTGTCAACAGCAATAAAAACACCTCTTTGCCACCAGTTGCTATGCCAAGTGGTGAACAGGCTCCGATTACATCCATTGGGAATTTACCTTTAAATTCTACTGTTACTTTACAAAATGTACTTGGTGTGCCATCTTTTAAGGTGGATTTAATGTCTGTGAGTCGCATTACCAAAGATCTCAATTGCTCAGTAACCTTTTTTCCTCATTGGTGTATTTTGCAGGACTTGACGACGAGGATGACGATTGGTTTGGGTGAACAACGAGACGGACTTTATTACTTGGTTGCATTAACATCAGAGAAACCAAAACCTCAAATTCCATCTGCAGCAACCACTTCTTGCAGTTCACCCAGTTCTCAGGTCACCTCCTCCACCGTTTTGTGGCATCGCCGTTTGGGGCATTTGTCTTCCTCTAGATTAGATTTTATGGCAAAACATTTGTTAAATTTCCCTTTCCAGTCTAATAATGCTTGTGATGTTTATGCACTTGCAAAACAAAATCGACTTCCATTTTCTGTTAGTTCAATTTCATCTATTAGACCTTTTGAATTAATTCATTGTGATATTTGGGGCCCCTATAAAATTGCTTCTCTTTCCGGTGCGAAATATTTTTTGACTATCGTGGATGATTATTCTAGATTCACATGGGTATTTTTTATGCAACACAAAAGTGAAACACAACATTTACTTGTCAATTTTTTTTCATTTGTCCAAACCCAATTCCATGTATCTATAGCCAATATTCGGGTTGACAATGGTGGAGAATTCTTCTCTATGCGGGAATTCTTTAAACATAAAGGGACTACTTATCAACATTCTTGTGTCTATACCCCTCAACAAAATGGGGTTGTAGAACGCAAGCATCGCCATATTCTTGAGTCCGCTAGAGCCTTTCGTTTTCAAGCCCACCTTCCTTTACATTTTTGGGCCGAATGTGTTTCTACTGCTGTTCATATAATTAATCGTTTGCCTACACCACTCCTTTCCCGCCAAACTCCTTTTGAACGACTTTATGGAAAACTTCCTTCTTATTCTCATATCCGCGTTTTTGGGTGTCTTGCCTATGCCACTAATGTGCACGTCCCCCATAAATTTGCTCCTCGAGCCAAACGATGTGTTTTTCTTGGCTATCCAGTTGGTCAAAAAGCTTACAAGCTCTATGACCTTGCCACCCACCAAATCTTCACTAGCCGTGATGTTGTTTTTCATGAAACTATTTTTCCTTATGAGTCAATTCCATCCACTTCCTTAAATTCAGAGCCTGTGATTCCTCTTTCTATACCCAATCATTCCCAGCTAGTTAACCAACCCTTACCACCGACTCCAGTTTCTACTCAGCTATCACCTGCTAGTCCTCCTCCTGAACCGATTTTACGCCGTTCCCACCGACCTCATCACCCTCCCATGGCTTTACGTGATTATGTCTGCAACCAAGTAACGTCTCCCCACCATTTGCCGTCTTTGTCATCAGGTCTATAAAAAGGTACACGCTATCCCATTTGCAATTTTGTCTCTTATCATCGTTACTCCCCGCAACATTGCTCTTTTACTGCTGCTATCAGTCAAGATATTGAGCCTACATCTTATGACCAAGCAGCCTCTCATTCTCATTGGCAAGAAGCAATGCAATCTGAATTGGCTGCATTAGAAGCCAACCACACTTGGTCCCTCACTTCTCTTCCTCCTGGTAAACAGCCTATTGGTTGTCGTTGGGTTTATAAAATCAAACGGCACTCGGATGGCACTATTGAGCGTTACAAAGCTCGTTTGGTTGCAAAAGGTTACACACAGCTGGAAGGTATAGATTACCATGATACTTTTTCTCCCACTGCTAAAATGATTACTGTTCGTTGTTTATTGGCTTTAGCAGCTGCCCAGAACTGGTCTCTTCACCAACTTGATGTCAACAATGCTTTTCTTCATGGTGATCTCCATGAAGAAATTTATATGTCTCCACCTCCTGGTCTTCGGCGACAGGGGGAGAATCTAGTGTGTCGCCTTCACAAGTCGTTATATGGCTTAAAGCAAGCTTCCCGACAATGGTTTGCCAAGTTCTCTACAGTTATCCAAGCTGCTGGCTTTGTTCAATCCAAGGCCGATTACTCATTATTCACATGTTTGAAAGGCAAATCTTTTACAGCTTTGTTGATATATGTCGATGACATTCTTATTACAGGTAATGATGCCAAAGCCATAGTAGCCCTCAAGCAATTTCTACATAGTCAGTTTCGAATTAAAGATTTGGGTGATTTGAAGTATTTTCTGGGCATCGAAGTTTCTCGGTCGAAGAAAGGTATTTCCATCTCGCAACGAAAATATACTTTGGAAATTTTAAAAGATGATGGTTTTTTGGGTGTTAAACCTGTAACCTTTCCCATGGAACAAAACATAAAGCTCTCGGATTCAGGTGAATTACTTAAAGATCCGTCTCAGTATAGGCGACTTGTTGGACGCCTAATTTATTTGACTATTACCCGACCGGATATCACCTATTCGGTCCATGTGTTAAGCAGATTCATGCATGCACCACGTAGACCACACATGGAAGCCGCCTTGCGTGTATTACGTTATTTGAAAAATAGTCCAGGACAAGGTTTGTTTTTCCCTTCTCAGAATGATTTATCTTTGCGAGCTTTTTCTGATTCAGATTGGGCTGGTTGTCCAATATCTCGTAGATCCACTACATGTATTGTGTTTTTCTGGGATCTTCTCTTATTTCTTGGCGGACAAAGAGACAGAAAACTGTATCTCTCTCCTCAGCCGAAGCTGAATATAGAGCCATGACAGGTACATGTTGTGAATTATCCTGGCTACGCTCATTATTGAAGGATTTGAGAATATTGCATTTGAAGCCAGCATTACTATATTGTGATAACACAGCAGCTTTACATATAGCTGCCAATCCGGTTTTCCATGAAAGAACAAGACATATAGAGATGGATTGCCATTTTATTCGTGACAAAATACAAGATGGTTCAGTTATAACCAAACATGTTGTTTCAACCGATCAACTTGCAAATGTGTTCACCAAGCCATTGGGAAAGGTAGCTTTTTCAGCTATGATACGCAAGTTGGGAGTTCTGGACATTCACTCTCCAACTTGAGGGGGAGTGTTGAGAAGGAAAGCAATAATATCTTACCATTCAAATATATTGTATTAGTTGTATATTTGTTTAGTTTCCATTCAATTATTCAAAGGCAAACAATATTTTCCTTCTTTACACTCTAACAGTGGAAAATCATATAGCCAAATTAAAAATGTTGATTTTTAAAGCATAATTTAGAGATTAAATTTGGGCTCCACCCATATAAGCATGGTTCACATAAAATTATAAAATAGGAAAGAAAATTATACTAAAAATGTTCAAATGATAACTTACCAAAATTAGTTAATATCAGTTAATTTCACCTTTTTTTGTATAACAATAAACCTTTTCCCATTGCCTAAAAAAAAACTCTGTAAAATATTAATGTAATTCAGAAAAAGAAAGGTAACAACATTTAGATCCTTATATGTTTATGTTTTCACAAACAAGGATATAGTTTTTCTAATTATATCAAATAAGTCCCTTTCACAAGAAAATGACCAAACTACTCTCATAATCCAATCTTTTTAATTGTCAGAGACATATTGAAGGCTGATTTTCGTTCTAAGGATAATTCTGAAAAGCCACTCCTCGAACAACCCTCTCTCAATTGTGAATTTATTTGGTTTGGGGACCAAATACAAAATTAGCAAAAGATGGAAAAAACACACAGACAAAACATAGGGTTTAACGCGGTTCGGCCGAATGGATCCAACTTATGTTCACGGACAATGAAGTTTTTTATTACTGGGTCGGGTAGGACCGACCTCCTTATCTCTCAAGCTCGTCTGACCTATCTCTTACAAGCTCACTCTTACACTTAAGCTTTTTGCTCTCTAATTACAAGTGAAGAGATCAATTAGCCAACATCTTTTTTCAATATCTTTTTTAATAATCAAAATCCTCCTCAAACCCTCGTCTCTCTCCCTTATATAGTGCATCTGAATCCATTAGTCCATTGCCTATGACATCAGCTCATGTCACATGCCATCATTGTAGTAGCAACTCTCATTAGCTTCCCATAATTAGGCCAATCAGAACACTTCATTTTTAATCTCTGCACCGACCTATGACGGCTCTGCTCTGCCACTTACCTGTCGCTGCACCTGCCTATGACGGCCTATATCAACTCTGTTCTGCTACCTTTCTGTCACTGTACCGGCCTATGATGGCTCTGCTCTGCCACTTTTTTGTCACTGCACCGGCCTATGGTGGCTGGCAGAAGCTACATTCGATGAGAATCGTTGCTTTTCTCATACGAGAGCTTGAATAGCGCAAACTATTCCATGGTCCCCAGACTGGTGTGCCGAGGCAAATGACCACCTCGGGTCCAAGTGCTTTGTTGAATCTGATATCTTCTCATCAAGTCGAGTATGATCTATTGAGCCGATCCTCATTCTGACACGAGGCTGACCTGACCACCTCGAGTCAATCAATCTTCACAAATATTCCAGTACTATCGAGTCAAATACTTTCTTATAACGTCGGGTAGGTTTCCCAACTTATCCTCTAGTTCTGCCTCGGGTTGCCTCTTCATGCCTCGTCTAGTCATGATATTTTCTAGGCATCACCTCGGATTCGAGCCCCTCTATTTGACTTCTCATCCTCACAATGACCTTGGGCTTTTACCTTGTCAAGTGTAAAATCCATTTTACCCTTCCTTAGGATTCTGAATTATTATGGGCCAAAAAACCATCATCAACATCTTACCATAGTTCTCGGTATGAACGAGTTAGCGAGTTGATATCGGAAACTATAAAAAAGATGGTGGTGCATGAAGTCATAAATCGATCCGGTATCATCGGGTTGATGCATGCTCTTTACACGCTGCAATCCCAGAGGGATATGATATACAAAGATTTGCAAAAATAGAAAACATGCCATGATGGAAAACGCACCTCCTCATGCTATTATTAGAATAACAAAGTCTCATGAGAGAAACTCCGACCCCGAGCAATCACAAGTCACTTGGTAGCAAGGGAATGAACCTTCCTTGCGCCAATACACAGTAATAGGACCTTGGTGGGACGTAACCCAGACCCAAGCCGATGAAATAACTTGACAACAAGGGAAAGATTCGTCCTTTTGCCACTCATCACTTGGTCATGGGGGAGAAACTCTGACCTCATATCAACAAAGATAATAAGGCCTCAATGGGACGTAACCCGACCCCGAGAAACAATAAGCACCTAGCCATAAGGAAATATTCTCCTTATGTCAACACACATCAATAGAACCTCAGCGGGATGTAACCTAGACCCGAGCTGATCAATCACTTCACGACCTTGGCGGTACGAAAGCAAACCGAGCCATCAATTTTTTTCTAAGTCTTAACCACAATGGAAGATTTTTAACCTCCAAATCACCATGGAGACCGAAAATAGCGTCCCACTTCACATCGTCCACTAAAAACAAAATAAAGATAAAAAACAAAACGAGGGTGACTTAGCACATATCCTGTAATGACCAAAAAGAACAATATAGGAGCCCGAGACAACGTCATGCCCCATGCTATCCAAAATAATAATTTTGAACCTTACAATCTAATGTCCATGCGAACCGAGCTACAGATCGAGGAGCGGCCAACTGTATAAGATCTTTCCCATGCTAGGCAGGCCCCGAGTATGCAAACGCCATGGAGACCCTTAGGCCTCCCTTGTGCTTTGCTAATACGGATTTGAAATGGGAAGGCTAGTATCATGAGGGCATTCTCATTCCCTGTGTTCGACATACTTGAGGCTACACAATTGGATAATAGAGCTACGAGGAGATTCTCCCTCCTCGTGATTAGCATACTCGATGATACATAATGAGATAGCCAGAGCTACAGGGGAAATCTCTCTCCCCGAGCTCATCATACCCGAAGCTAGAGTGGGATGGCCAGTGCTACAGGGGCAATCTCCCTCACCGAGATCGACATACTCAAGGCTCCAAACGCCATGAAGGTCTGTGCACTTAAGCTCTTCAACAGTGCAGCCATTTGGTTATAACGCTCTAACCCAAGGGTTTGATAATAACATCAGGGATTGGTGTGCCACGGGGGGTTAAACATAACTTTTAACCACAACTTTCCCATTCAATAAATAACAAGAAATATGAACAAGTTTTTTATTTAGAAAATTCTTATTTATATTCATGAGATCTACTGCCCATCTTACAACTCTTTGAGAGTTATTCTAAGTGAGGCTCTATTGGAAGTAATTTAGTTCGTAACATTTGAGGATTTCAGGGCTTCTTGAGCTGGGTACCATCCAGCAGCTCCAAGCGATAGGTACCTGACCTGATGATATTGTTATTGGTGCTGCATCATCCTCATGACTTAATGATCAACATACTCGCTGAGGCAGTCGTTCCTTACCAGGTCCTTTATTTACTCTTATAGGTCCTTGCATTTATTCGTGTATATCGCCTTATATTATGATGCATATAATAAACCATGTTGTTTCTCTTCTCAATTGGAAACCTCCTTGGGTCGGGCTTAGTGAATCGACTTTTATCACGGATTTCCCTAACTATCTGGGCCAACGGTTTGCTAAGGGCAGTATACGTTGCGTCCCTTATAATCTTGAGCTCATTTTGGGTTGGTTATGGTCTCTTTCTTTTCTTAGTCATTTGCTCATTTTCTATTGCGACCAGCCTCTTACTACCGGTGATATCTTCCCTACTTCGACTAAGCCCTACCAGAGTCTGTTCTCCCGCTGCTCTTTCTTCCAACTTTTCAATTCTCTCAATCATAGCCCCCAGAAAGGCTCGAGTTCTTTCACTTTCTATCCGTAAGTTCTCTTTCATTCTATTCATCCACCTCTCCACTGTGGCCTCTGAAGATCTATGGTTCTCATCTCCTGCCATCGCCTTAGTACGTTTGCTACTTCTTGTACTGTTCCCCACAAACAGCGCCAACTATTGACAGCTGATTTTCATTCCAGGGATAATTCGGGAAACCACTCCTTCAACAATCTTCCCTCAACTGTGAATTTGTTTGGTTTGGGGACCAAATATAAACTTAGCAAAAGATAAAAAAACACATAAAATAGAAGGTTTAACGTGATTCAGTGGAATGAATCCAACCTACGTCAATGGACACAAGGGAAATGAAGTTTTTTATTATTGGATCGGGTGAAATCGAATTTCTTATCTCTCAAACTCGTATGACATACCTCTTACATGCCCACTCTTACACTTAAGCTTTTTGCTCTCTATTACAAGTGAATAGATCAATTAGCCAACCTATTTTTTCAATATCTTTTTTAATAATCAAAATCCTCCTCAAATCGTTGCCTCTCTCCCTTATAAAGTGCATCTGAATCCACTGGTCCACCGCCTATGACATCACTCATGTCACATGTCATCATTGCAGTAGCAAATCTCCTTAGCTTCCAATAAGAACACTTAATTTTTCTGTCTCTACATCGACCTATGGCGGCTCTGCTCTGCCACCTACCAATCACTGTACCGGCCTATGACGACTCTGACCAAGCATATTTCTGTCACTGCACCGCCTATAGCTGCTCTTCTCTTTAACCTTTCTATTACTGCAACGGCCTATGGTGGCTGGCAAAAGTTACTTTCGATGAGAACCGTTGCTTTTCTCATACGAGAGCTCGAGATACTGCAAATCATTCATCGGTCCCTAAGCTTGTGTGCCAAGGCAAATTTCCACCTCGGGTCCAGGTGCTTTGTTGAATCTGATATCTTCTCATCAGGTTGGGTATGATCTACTAAGCTGATCATCATTCTGTCATGAAGCTTGAATGTCGAGCTCGATGTCAAAGCTAACTTGACCACCTTAGGTCAATCAATATTCACAAATATTCTAGTGCTGTCGAGTCTGATACTTTCTTATAAGGTCAGGTAGGTTTCCAAAATTATCATCTAGTTCTGTCTCGGGTTGCCTCTCTGTATCTCGGGATCGGGTCATGATCTATTCTAGACATCACCTCAGATTCGGGCCCCTCTATCTGACTTCTCATCCCACAAGGACTTGGGCTTTTACCTTGTCAAGTGTAAAACCCATTTTACCCTTCATTGGGATTCTGAATTTTTAGAGGTAAAAAAACCACCATCAACAAGACCTATTTGATAAAAATATACAAACTATATCCTTACTTGTAAGAAGAGAAAATGAGTGAAACTCTCATTATATTTGGTGAAGAAAGAAAGCAAAATCCTCTTATATTTTAAAACCAAACAAAATCCTCATCATGTTTTACAATAAAATAAATAAATAAAAAAAAAATTATAACCAAACTCCATTGTGGTAGAAATCATAGAAATCCCTAAGGGGACGAGGACTCTTAAGGACCCTCCCCAAATTGGACGGAGATCTAGGATGAAAATTTTTAAAAAAAAAAAATCATATTTCTTATTTGGAAAAAGGATGAAGATCAGATAAAATCTTCATCTCCTCACTATTACCCATTTAAGTTTTAATTAATTTTTTTATCAATATATTTAATTTATAATTTTATATATATGTAAATAAAAAGTATCTTAAATTTATAAAAAAATATATCAATTATAAATTATACAATGCTTTAAATGAAATAATTTAATATATAGAGAGTCATTTTCTAATGACAGATCCCTCACTTTATTAAATTAATTACTTAGAAAAAAGATAGAGAAATATGAATTTAAATCTTCTATACAATTCCAATATGTGAATAAGGATGGCAACAAGCCGGATATGGTACGGGGATACCAATACCAATATCCATCTCGTTTAATCAATAAGTACGAAAATTATCTGCTATTTGAATGGGGATGCTCATACCCATAATTGACTCTGTCAATAACATGTATAAAAAATTATCCTCTTACTCGTTCTTAATATACCGGCCCTTGTAGGCCCCTATCCCCACATGAACTTTTATCATCCCTATATATGATAGATATTATCAATTTTTTGGATATGTATACTTAATTGTTAGTAATATAATAATTTAACGAATACGTTTTCATGTGACTTTAAAACATTCTAAAATAAAATTATTTGTTATTTGGGGTTCAAGGTCCCTTGAGGATCCCCATCCTAATCCCTAAAAATTTTACCACTGGACGATGATATGTGAAGATTGTTGGGGATATATACGGGGATATCGATCCCCTCAACTCCTCTCCTTTAAAAAATTTACGAGCGGACGAGAACACTGAAGATTGTTGAGATGATACTGGAATGTTGATTGCCTCAACTCCCATCTCCATGACCATTCATACCATATATGAGGTTTGCGATTAATTTTACAATATCAGAAAGGTTCTGTTTAATTTCATCAAATATCGAGGTTATGCTATTTTTCCTTTTACATAAAAAAAAATAATAATAATGGATCCATGGTCACCATTCAACCATTGAATTAATTAAATATTTCTTTCTTATTTGAGATAAGGATTTGAATGATTCTATTGACTTCAATGAATTCGTCAGTATTATAGAGGCATTTGGCTTTTCATGAGTTCACTTGATCTTCACAACTTTAGACTATAACTGTAGGAAATTTTCTAAATAATAGGTATATTTATAAGGTGTCTTTTAAAAATACATGTGCTTTAAAATTTGGCTTTTAGGAAAGACACAAATTTAAAGGATATACTTTTTAAAGCAAAATGGCATAACCATTTAAATTGAAAAAGTATCTTGCAGAGTTACTCTTATAAAATTATATCCTTTAAGTTAAAGATACATTTACAAAGACAACTCTCTATGTCTATAAATAGAGTCATTGAATTCTCATTCAAGCATTTAATTCTTTCATTTATCCTTAGGCATAAAAGAAAAAATCTAAGTTTAGAGAGTTTCCCCATTTTTAAGTTCATATTCTTAAGTTAAAGAAGTGCCCCTTAATCAAGAAGTAATTTTGAATCCTGGGCAAACGTTAGCCACAATTTTCATAGTACACCGAGGCTAGGTAAATAAGTTCTTGAGGAAAAAGTGAACATTGACTTGGTTTTTAATTTACATTCGTCAACAGATTTCCATGTTTTTCTAGCTCTTAGTTAATGTTGATTAAGTGCATGATTGTTGTCTCTACATTTGTTTAAAGATTATGCATGAGTATTATCTAATATGAATGTTTGAATGAATTACAACACATACCACCAACAATATTAAGAACTTGTTATCATATTTCTGTTGTTATGCATGATTAATACATTTATACACTGGAAAATATTCAAAATGTGTTGAGTGTAAGCAAATTATGCAATGGCGTTAGACGTATATTGAACGTGTGAAAAACTTACATTGACCGGATTTTAGTTCAAATGAGGTGACGAACATCACTCAAAAGCGAGTTCTATGGAAAGGTTTGTTTGAATGTGGTAACAAACGCTACACAAACGTAAATTCTTTGGAAGGATTTGTTCGAACGATTGAATAAATATGACACAATGACAGTTCAGACTCAAAATTAATTTTTAAAAAATAACATATATGATTTAGTTTACCTAATAAATTCATATATTTAGATTTATCAAGGATCTAATTAATTAATTTGTTAATTGTTATATATTGTACACAAATTTTAATTGTGAAACTTGGTAATATAGATAGAAATTAATTATACAATAATTAGAGTTAATATATGATAAAGTTAAATATGATTATGTGAATTCATATTTTGTGTTATTAAATATTAATTTAAGAAAATCATATAATAAAATTATAAATTTAGATTAATATTTATATGTTTAAAAATATTACACTTTAACAAAATCTTTGAAGTGATAAAGTTAATGTTAGTAATATAATTTGTTGAGAATTAAAGTGTAACATTAAGAATGAATGTTTAAGATTTTCTATTGAGAAATGACTAAGGAAATTCTGACACTAAGGCGATAAGAGCCTAAGAGGGAAAAGATTTAAGTGGTTAATTTGGACTCCCTTCGTCCTCTGAGAATTTTCCTTTTTCTATTAATTATAAGAGATTTTAGTCACAAATTCAAGAACTTGTATTATTTGGTGTAATTTTATTACTATCTAAAATAATAACAAGTGGATTTTTATTTTAACACATAAACTAGATTATAAATTGATCATTAAGTAATTTGTCTTGTGTAGACTTATTGGTAATTGTTTCAATTTTCAATTACACACGACTAGTGAAAATATCATGATACCGGGAGCTCATGGAGAGAAACCGGATAAATTCAGTGGAGTAAACTTCAAATAGTGGCAGAGTAAAATGTTGTTCTACCTTACTAGACTGCAGTTGGCTAAGTTTCTCAAGGAACTCACTCGAGTCCTATGAAGGGAAAAATTGAAACGGCTTGAAAATTGTGGGTTGAGACATGTTTTTATGTAAGAACTACCTCTTGGGCGGTCTTGACAATACCTTGTACAATGTATATCAAGACATGACTTCTGCAAAGAGTCTTTAGGAGTCGCTTGAGAATAAATATAAAATATAAGATGTCGGACAAAAGAAATTTATCATGGGTAGGTTCCTAAACTACAATATAGTATATTCAATGACAGTAATGTCTCAGTTGGGTGAAATGTAACTGATCATTCATGAAATATTGGATAAATGAATAAAAATCAATGAGATGTTTCATGTTGCCACAATAATTGAGAAATTGACTTCATCATGGAAAGACTTTATGAGTTATCTGAAACACAAGAAGAAACAAATGAGTCTTGAAAATTTAGAAGTTTGATTGTTAATCGAAGTGGACACCAGAAGTCCGAGAAAGCTAGCTATAATACCATAGAGTATAAGGCCAATATCATTGAGGGTGGAGATCCCAAGGTATAGGTTCAAAAGGGACAACTGAAACTTTTTTCAATTCAAACTAAGCATTGTAGAGTTTTATACTTTTTCACATTCCTATGAGTGTTGTCTGTCAACTAAGCGAAGACTTTTAATGATAACTATATTAAGATAAGAGTCCTAATATAGGTAACGACATAATACTTTATACAATAAATCACTTATTTCAAATAAAAAGTGAGGTTGCTTCCATGGGAATTTTAAGACTGAATTTCTTAAAGTATTTGATGAAGTCAGGACCAATGTTTATGGCCGAATTGAACAAAACCATAAAATGAGAAATGGTCGAAGTGAAGTTATGTGAGGGCTATTATCTTAGTTTACACCAATGATGAAATATTTCAAGACTATGGTCATTGGTCTGCTAAGTAAATCCAACAGTCCTTTATTAGGAAAGGTTCAATGCGAAAGCTATCTATTCCGATGCTGTTTTATTTCAAGAAAACTCTTTTAAGTGACTACATTAATATTTAGAAAATTGTGGGAGATTGTAGGAAATTTTTTAAATAATAAGTGTATTTATAAGGCATTTTTTGAAAAGACACGTCTTTTCAAATTTGGCTTTGAGGAAATGCACAAATTGAAATGATATATTCTTTAAAGTGAATGAACATAATCCTTTAAATCGAAAGAGTATCATATAGGGTTATAACCCTTAAATGATTATATCATTTAAATTAAAGGTATATTTATAAAGACAACCCTTTATTTCTATAGATAGGGTCATTGGGTTATTATTCAAACATTCAATTCTTTCATTTGTCCTTAGCCATAAAAAAAAAAAAAAAAAAAATTAAGTTTAGAGAGTTTCCACCATTTTCAAGTTTGTGTTCTTGAGTTAAAGGAGTGCCCCTTAATCAAGAAGTAACTAAGAACTATGAGAGAACGTTAGCCCAAAGATTTGTAGTGCACCGAGATGGGGCAAATAAATTATTAAGAAAAGAGTGAACACTCACTTGATTTTGATTTACATTTATTTACATATTTTTAGGGTTTTCTAACTTTTTGTTAATGTTGATTAAGTGCATGATTGTTGCCTCTACATTTGTTTAAAGATTATGCATGAGTGTTATCTAATATGCATGTTTGAATGAATTACAACACATACCGCCAACAGTAACTTGTGTGAAATTGTGTAAGCATGTTTTAGATTTTTTCTTATTGGTCATATAAAAAATAGGACAATGTAAAAATTTTAAATTAATTTTTATTTTTATCTTTTTTAGGTTAGTAAATAAAATAAAACTATTTGAAAATAATTCAGTCAAATTCTTTGAAGAATATTATGTGTGTTACATTTGATCCTATGAGAAAAACATAAAATTTACCATTGTTTCCCATACAATTTCTAAAGGGTATTATTCTTATCTTATGGACGAAGTCATGGGTTTATAAATTATTTTATCATTCCAAGCTTATGTTAACAAATTCCTCAATACATCTCTTTGTCATCAAGACTTTTCATGTCACAATTTCATTGGCTTAAGTTAATTTCAAGTAACATAAGATTGTTTACTATGATGATGAGAGGTCAAGTTAAATAATCGTAAGCTAAACACCAACATTCATAAGCTTCCAATAAAAATGGATCTGGAATGTAATTTATAATTTTTAAAAGTAATTAATGAATCGATTTTTTTTTTAGTACTATCAAATATCGATATGCAAACATGTGCATGTGAGATACGCAGTTGCTACTGCTCCGGAGAAACCTCAAAGTTTGTGAGAAGTGGGTGCATTAATTGTGACCCTGACATTAAAAATGTAATTCTATAAATAAATTTGTTCATTATTAAAAATTTAATTCTTTACAACTTCTTAGAGGAAGCATTCTCCCAAATAGAGAGAATTTTGAACTAATAGAAGTTCCAAAAGTGAACCATTTTGGGTTAATGATCAAATTATTTCCTCCCCGACCCCACCAATTATATATAAAAAAAATTGACACGATTCTCATTATAAGTAAAGTTTTAAAAAATGTTTTAATTTATGAAGTCTTATCTATGTTTTTTCATTAAGATGTTTATATTTATGGTTCAACCCCATGATCAAACGAATAATAAATTAAGACTTAAATATTATGCTAAATACTTTCAAAAGCTAAAACTTAAAACTTAAAACGCAAAAACTAAAAGTGAAATATAAATGATATATACTAACCTTACTTGGGATTATCCGGCCATGAAATAATGAACTTTGAGGCACTGTTTCATTGAATGATGGACTTGAATGAACATAAATGGAGTAAAGCCCTCCATGTCCATGAAAGAATTTTTCCCAAAGAGGAGCTAAACGCACAGCATTTCTTGTTAAAAACAAGAATGCAACTTTTGGGATACGCTTGAATGGATACTCATTAATTTGAGGAACCATTGATGCTCTCCATAGCAACTCTTCTTCATTCATGTGATGCATGGCATTATCATAGGGTGCCACGTATTCGTTTAACCCGATTCTAGTATCCATTTTTGGTTGATTTGTAATATTAAGATACAAAGTTGGTGGAGGAGATGATAATGAAAGTTGGTGGAGTTGACCATCATCAAAGTTGGACAAGGAAATGTTTTTGAGATGGAAACTTAGGGTTATGCCTAGGGCTAAACCGATGCCGAAGTGGAGGAAATGTGAGAAGAGAATTGGGAGATGCATTATTTGGAGCTTGAAGAACAACTTTGTGATTGAAAATGGTGGGTATTGTTGATGTTGAATGTTATTCTTCATTGAGATTTGAGAGAGAGATGAAGAAGACTAAGGGTTAATTTGGAATGAAGAGGAGTTGTTTGGGGGTTAAATGGTTATATATGGGAAGAGAATGGGATTCTTGTAAGTTGTAAAAGCTTCAAGATGCTTGTGTTGTGGTGGGTGCCCATCTTAAAAGATTCTTGAATTCATCTTAAACACTATTAGAAGACTTTTGGCACGCAAGATTTGTCAAAAATTAATAAAAGATTTGGGAGAATCTTAAACTTGTGATTATCAATTAACAAATATGTCAATAAAAAAGTTGCAATATGTCAATAAAAATGAGCTCGAATTGTTTTAAAACTTTAAACTAATAGAGTAGCAATCTGAAAATTGCATAAAGTCGGTCGCATGAGTTTCAGATGTAACCTGCAAGTTTCTTCCTTGTAAGCATCAACTTCTTTGTATCAAGTACCGAATTTCTTTCAACAAATATACGAAGCACTAAATGGCAACTAATGAAGATAACAAAACCTAAGATCAGTGTGTAGCTTAACAAGTTCTGGGATACCAGCATCTTCAAGGATAAGATTGTGTCCACAAACACCACAATGGTCAATGAATATCAAGTATCAACAAGCTAATAACAAAGTTCTGGGATACCAGCATCTTCAGGAACAAGATCGTGTCCACGATCACCACAATGAATATCAAGTATCAACAAACTAATAACAAATCAATCTCAAATGTTGAAACTTTCACTGAATAAATCAAATTCACAAAGTATGTGATGTAAAACCACAACCACAACCCCCAACCAAAAAACTATATGTATATAAATCTACAGATGAAGTAACCTCACAACTCAAGATTTTAGAATATGGGGAACCACATTAACGAAGTTCCATTGAATCAAAAAAATTTAATGCTACAAAAGAAAATCAGGAACCACAGGTGTTTGTGCAGCCACATTTAAGGGCTCTTCAGCTCTTTGTCGAGCTTTATGCTTACCACGGCGATGATTACTCTTCCGCTTTTCTTTCTGACCGTTGTCTTCTTTTTCTTCACTGTCCTTTCCTAGATGTTTTTGTCCTCTCTCTTTTCCATGACTACGATGTTTGCTTCTTGAGCTAGTATTAACATTATCAGTCATCTCCTCACCTTGCAATTCTTCTTTTGATTCCAGAGAAAGATCAGCATTCAGTCTCTCCTTCCCTTTGCTTTTGCCAGATGGATTCTTAGAGTAGTTACTTCTTGATGAACTATGTACAACATCATCTAATAGAACATCCTGCACAACACCGGACATCAAATCACCCTTCAGCTCAGGCTTCTTAGCAGCTATAGATATCTCATCTCCATCTAATTTTAGCACCACAGGCCTAGGCTTTGCCTGGATTGGCTTTTTCTTTGGTGCAAGTGATTGTTCTGTGAGCTTAAGTAGATGTTCAGCATTATCATTGAGTTTATCCTGTGACATAGGATCATTGGCAGGAGGATAATCACTTGATACAATTTCAATCTTCTCTGATGGAAGATAATATAAGCCATGCCGCTTACGGTGTTCAGCTAGCAAATATATGGATTCGTGTGATGGTTCTGTCTCATTTTTGCTCTGGATGCTAGTTCGGGAAATACCAACTGTTTCCTCATAAGGAGTACTGGTGAGAGAAAATGAACTTGACAAAGGCAATTGGATGTCACCACAGATTATTTCCAAGTTGGCTAGATTTTCCTCAAGCATTAATCCATCTGGTACAGGAACCCTTTCCTGCGCACTTGTTGAGACTGGGCCAAGCTCCTCAGAAAAGGCATCACACATCAATTTCACAAGACTAGAAGCTTCATTTACATCCCTCGCTAAATTCTCTTCCCCATGGACTACGGGATTCAGTATTTCTTGCTTTATCAAATCAGTGAAACCAAGTATATTCCTAGCTCTCTCTTGTATCTCTACATCATGGCTTCCAGACAGTGGGCCCAAAGCCAGTTCAACCATATTAAACAGGTTTATAATAGATTCTTGTGTGAAATTGTTCCTTCCCAAAGAATTAGAAGTAGATGCCTGATCATCACAAACAGTTGCATCCCCACCATTTTCAATAGAAAGATCCTCAGATGATTGAATTATATTTCTTGAGTTAAAGCTATCATGCTGCTCACTAAAGCCGGCTTCAGATGCCATTAAATCAGAAATTTCAGGGCTCTTCCTTGCGGAGACAGACTCCGAAACTTCTGATGCCAGATTATCAAGACTGAAGACGGAAATATTTTTCCTGTGCAAGAGGTAAGAGTACACACAGAAGATTAATACTTTGAAAGAAGACTGAACATACACTGCCCTGCTCGAGGGCGGCAAGAGATTAGTACGAGGTTGTAATAGTGCCTCCATGAGTTCAAATGGATTCCTCGAAAACTCAACATACTCCCCCGACACCCAAGCACCAGCAGATAATATGCTATGTAAGAAAGGATTACCAAGTAATGCAGGATCAATAAGAAGATCACGACAGACTTGCACAAGAGCTGGTCTAACATCCTTGACCCTCATACCGATATCAATTATCTGATTCGCGATTTCTTCCCCCTTTTGACAATGAGGTATTCTCGCCATTTCCCCAAGAAGTGATGCATACCAATCAAAGTCAACAATAACCTCATATAGATTTTTACCAGAAGTAGACAAAATTGAACCAAGAATCTCATTGCAAAACTCAGGGTCAGATTTAAGTGCATAATTAATTAAAACCCTGGATATTTCAGCCACATTACTCTCAGAGACCATTGCCATCAAAAGACGCAACGACACAAGCCTAATATTATAATCCTCATCACTTAAAGACTTAATCACACAATCCTTATTCTCCAACACTGCCCACAAGTTTTTCGGCACAATAATCAAAAGTGCCTGCAACCCAAGATACTTCAAATTCAGATCATCATCAACCAAAAACTCCCTAACCTTAGCAACCGCAAGCTTCACAGCAGATTCATACTCACTCAAGCTAATCACCACAGTCCTAATACACTCAAACATTAATGACTTCGCCCCCGTCCTCCTCATATGATCACATATCGGCTCAACTACCCTCTTTGCCAACCTAGGCTCTAACGGAGCCAATATGGAAAATATCTTCAACACCTTAATCAACAACCAATTATTCTTAGAATCAACCAAAATCTTATAAAACTCCGGTGCTAACGGTAAATAAGATCTGGGGTCTTTCAAACTAAGCTCACAAAACACGCAAACAACTGCAATCACAATGACCGGATCAGAACTCTCTAAATTCTCAACTAAACGCTTAAAACAAACCCTAACAGCATCTGGATATTTCTCAAAAACCCTTAAAACAACAGCAATAGCTTCTTTTTATAAAAATCTTAGTACTAGACAACAGAGTAAAAACCTCAGGGTTAAATCTCGAGCAAGATCAATGTTTCCGATTCTCGCCAAGCATTCAAGAGCTAAACTAACTTCAAACTGATTACTACTATTCAGATCTTTCCTCAATTGATTGGTGATCAAGAGAATTACCGGGGTTTCATCGTGGAAAGACTGCGTGATGGCGTGGTACCCAATTTTCTTGTGGGCGAACTGGGGGGACGACATGACTTCGACGGCGTGGAAAGCGGCGAACGACATGTCGACGGCGTGGAGGGAGGCAAGGTAAGAGAGTTTGTGAAGGGCGGTGGATTTAGTGGGGAGGTCAGTGGATTTGATCTCGCGACGAATCTCTTCGATTGCTTTGGAAATGAAGAGGGATTCTTCGATTTGTTGCTGGCGAAAGCCCTTTATTAGGTCATCGAGATCGCGTTGGAAGAGGGTCTCCATTATTGAAGTGCCCGCCATTTGAAAGACAAAATTAAGTGAGAACGTAACAAAGCAATTAAGCAAGCTGGTGGTTCACTTGTTCGCTATGTATGGAAGGGACGCATAATTGTTTGTGAGGGAATTTGATTTTGTTGATGGAACTTTTGGTTTGAGACGAGCAAATGTTTGTTTATGGCGGAAACAGAAGTGCGAAGTTGATGGTGAGTAGGGATGGGGTCCAGTTCCGGATCTGGGTGAATATTTTCGGGTCCGGATCCGAGCACCCGATCTAGATCCGGGTAGATTCGGTCTGGATCAAGTTATTCGGATTGATTTTTTTTTTTATTTTGTTTAATTTTTAATTATATTATTTTATATTTTATTTTTATTTTGTCATTTTATTAGTTTTATTTCAATTCTTTTAATTTTTATTATATTATATTATATATATATATGCATAATATTTTATATTTTTTATTATAATCTAATTTTTTATTTTTATTTTTTATTTTTATTTTTTTCCGAAACCCGATCTACCCGGTCCGGACCCGCGTGATCCCAAATCTGGACCCGGAATCACCCGGGTCTTAATTTTAAAGACCCGGGTTCGAACTTTTTAATTTCGACCCGGGTCTTTCCGGATTCGGGTCGTTCGGGTCCATGCGGACTCGGGCCAAGTCCAGATCTTGTTGCCATCTCTAATGGTGAGCGGCGTGGTTTGGTGGGCGGGGTATGGTTAGGGAGTTCTTTTATTGTATTAGTTGAGGATAGTTAGTCGGATTTTTTTACTTGTGTTTAAATTCAGGAGTGATTTAATTTTTAAAATTGATGAAATTTTCAAAGATTCAATCGACCAATCTATATCTATATTTCTATATAAAAATTGAAAAAATGGTGCTCTCATATCTCCTAAAAGAAATTGGAAAACTCTACTTGGAAAATTATTGAAAATATACCCATTCATTAAATGAAGATAGAGATGAAACTTTTCCCTTTTTTATTTAATGTTAATGTTGTAAAGATTCTTAGTTTTAGGGGTGTTAAAAAGATCCGAATCCGTAAAGTTTTTTTTTTTCGGATCCTGATCTTTATAATTAAAATCTGGCCATAATCAGGTACAGATACGGGTTCGGATGATTCCAAACCCGGGACCCGGTTAAATAAAAAAAAATTACCTAAATCTAATCAGCTCGTCATCATCTTCAACTTCACATCAATCTTCAACTTCTTCATCATCATTTCATCATCATCAATTCATGCAGATCATCATCAATCTTCTTCTTCTTCTTCATCATCACCATCGATCTTCAACTTCACATCAGTTCATCATGATATTCAACTTCAATCTTTATCATCTTCACTGTGTTCAAACTTTTGTTGTTGTTGAAGTTATTGTGTAATCTCTTTTTACAGACTCTGATATTTTTTATTTTTAACAATGGAACTTTTTAAAACAAAAAAAATAGTGGAGGAAGATGCGGATCCCGAGTCCGGTTCGAATATTTCCGGACCCGGATGAGTTTTCCCGAGTTCATATCCGGACCCGGGACATCAGAAATGCATCTGGTTTCGGATCCGGATCCGAATTTTATCATCCTTACTTAGATTGCTACTTTGAAGATGACGAGTTTTACGCCTGTTTAATTTTATGTGGCTTTTGAATTACTACTCTAATTGTTCTGCTCCAAAAAATCATGGATTATTGTTAACAGTTTTGATGATGAAAGAGTTTTAAGCCTATTTGATTTCTTATCTATCTGCCTGCATATACTAAATTTCAAACCATTTCCAATCTCATCATTCATCATTATCCCTTCCAAATCTTCTCTTTGATTCTTTCTGATTTTGAGCTCTCCCTTATTTGGTGGAAATTTGATATATTGATTGGTTATAAATCATTATATCAGTTATAATTTATAGGTGAATCCGTTTTAATTGAATTCAAAGATCTCGTTTGGCTTCATTGAATCAATATATAAATAAATAATATCAAAATTAACCTGCGTTTTGCGCAGGCTCCTAACTAGTATATTCTTAAAAATGGAACTGTTCTACATCCAAAAAAAAACTACTCATATTCGTAGTTTTACGATTGGTAAACGTAAGTGCCTAAATTTAACCTTGCATCATAGGCCACACGTCGCCATGCAGTTAAATCTGTTGAGGTTTTGAGAGATGGGTTACGGCGGAAGCGCGGTTCGGGCGAAATCGTAATTTAAAATTTTTTCAAATTATCGAATAAGCTATTCAATATCTAATATGAATAATTTATTCATATTTCACCTAAATTATTTATTGGATATTAAATAACGACATAAATATATATGAAATGTCGTGAAACTTTTACGAAAAATATTTTTCCGCAAAATGGCATAAAACGCGTTTTTGACCGAACCGACCACC
>SKCR01036528.1:0-55641 GCA_019454045.1 Zanthoxylum bungeanum | reverse complement strand
CTGCCGTGAGCAACATCCTATGTAGCTCCTGGTAGGTACAGACAGTCCCGTGCATGTTGAAGTACATCACGAACTGGCGAAATGAAGCTGGCAGTGAACCAAGAATGACACTCCTACCGAGAATGTCATTCAAGATGAGATTGTGTTGCCTCAATTGATCGATCAAATCGATCATCTGAAGAACATGTGGGCTGACACTCTGCCCCTCATCCAGACGCGCATGGAACAGTTCCATGGCCACTTTGTGAACAATAACTTGTTCCTGGTTCTCAAACGATTGTCTCAATCGCGTCATCATACTATAGGAATCTAACATACCATAGTACTGTTGCTTGAGTTTCAGAGACAGTGAACTAAGGATGTATGATTTAACCCTTAAATCATCATCCTTCCAAGTTTCAAAAACTTGCGTTCCTCCTCCGAAGCATCCTCGCCCACTGCAAGGGGCAACGGACCCTCAAGAACATAACCCAGCTTCTCGGAATCGAGGAAAAAATCCTCAAGTCCAATTCCCAGTCTGCAAAGTTTTCAGCGCCTTTCAGTTTTTTCGCATCAAGCATACGCGCAAACTTATTTGTGGATTGTGCCGCCATCGCCAATCTATCATATAGATCACGAAAAACGGTTAGCAGAAATAAAGCAGTTTCATATAATATCAAAAGCATAAACTAGATCATGGATTTTTAATCTAATATGCCCCTCCCACTAAATCATGCAATACTGTAATCCCAAAACAGAATACAAATATTTAATAGTTAAATTAAATATAAATAGTGAAAAGTGGATCCCATGAATATATTTCGGCTCACAGCAGAGGCACGGTCTCGCCTACGTATATTCATCAGGTAGACAACTCATTTGTCAATCATTCACTAATGACTCCTAAGTAACCGGTCCTGGCCGTTTCTCGTTGTCGCTGCGAAGGCAGGCCCACAAGGAGACGTACCAAGGTTAAACTCGTCAATGATAAACTCAAGTTACTTACGTAATTCTGACAACTAGGGCACGTTCAGAATTCCGCTTTTACTTGAATTTACCTAGTATCTAATATACATCCGGTATAAATAAATCTTTATCGGCTTACACCCCACAAGCAGAGGACGGTCTCGGATAGGGGTGGGCAAAAAAAACCGACCGAACCGAACCAAACCGCAAACCGAACCAAACCGGACCGAATTTACGGTTTTTTTTCTAACGGTTCGGTTTGCGGTTCGGATTGGCCCACCCCAAACGGTTTACGGTTCGGTTCAGGAGCTAATCCGAACCGCACCTGTTAAACCGAACCGAACCGTTATATTTAAAAAATTATATATTTTATTAAAAAATTTGTATTTTTCTTTTAATTTTATTAGTATGTTAATATTTTTATTCTTAAATTTGTTGTTAATATATTTATTTATTAATACTTTTGTTCTTCAATTTATTTGTTAATACTTTTATTCTTAAATTTTTTGTTTTATGGTAGCATCATTATTCTTGAAAGTAAGATGTTGGATTTGTTTCTTAATTAGAATGATGGTAGCATTATTATTCGAGGTATTTTTTAAAAAATACAAGAATTAATTGTGCCTCATTTTTCAATCTTTATGGAGTGTATGTGTTTCCTGAAGTCACAACTTACACCATAGCACTTCATACTATTTGTTTAAAAGACTAGTTTTTTTTCACTTAAGTGGATAAAAATTTGTTTTAAATATAATAATCCGTAAACCGAACCGAACCAATCCGTAAACCGCTGGTTTAAAAAATTTTCAATCCGAACCAAACCGTTATTGAATGGTTTGGTTTGAGAGGTAAAAAATCCGAACCGTAAAATATGGTTTGGTTCGGTTTTTAGCAAAAAACCGAACCAAACCGAACCGCGCCCACCCCTAGTCTCGGATGTAGTCACAAAGAGATATTCATAAACCGTATTGACAAGACGGACCATATAACATGCATCAATTACATAATTACATTTAAACCTTATTATTAGGGATTTTCCGCTAAGTGTCATACACCCTAAATCTAACCAGTTTAGATCCTAATAAGCATGCCCAAAGTCAAGAAAACATGATTAAACATTGATTCAATGAAGGCTAATCATTTTAAGTGGCCTAGAATCATCAGCTCTGATCTACCATTTTGAAGGGGTTATTTAGGGGGTGAATCCTGTAACGCAGCGGAAGCGGTGAAAATCCGATTTTCAGATTTCAAAACTTTTCTCGGATTAATTAAACAAACATATTTATTTAATATTCCAATAATCAAATTATGAAAATAAATTCAATAAAACAATTTAAGTGAATTTACCGAAATACACTTGCTTTGTTTTTTGTCCGTTTTAGTCCGAAATTGATCCAATCAATTTTGAATGATTCTAAATCATTTCTAAGATGAACTTATGATGTTCAAAACATCAAAACACCAAAGCAACCAAAATCCCCAATTTTCCTTATCAAGGCCGTGAGCCTCACTTGGGTTCAATTTTGTGCATTTTGCACTTTCATGCTTCAAGACACATCCAAATGATATCCAATCAACATGAAACTTTATATGCATCATATACACACATAAATACACACATATATGAAAACCCCAAATTTGGAATTAGTTAAGAACCCTAATTTTTCATTTCCACAATTGGACAAATTAGACCAATACATTAAATCAATTACTTCAATCATCATTTCTTCCATCCAATCCAAGTCTCAACACAATGAAAACAACTCAGATCAATCTAGGTCATTTAAGAGTGGGTCAATAACTCTAGATTAGCAACATGGTTTCATGAAACCTTAAAAGAATGTTTACAACTACACTAGTTCCAAACTTCCATCATCATACATGCTTCACCACCTCACCAAAACTTCCATCAACAAAAACACAAAGAACAAAAGAATGAAATAACCTAAGGATATCATATATTGAAGCTAGATCCTGTTGGCGACTTGGTCGCGTAATTGGATTTTGATGACGTCAACGCAATTGACGACTTCGACGTGCAACACGAAGCAATACAAAAAGTGTCGAAGCATAAGGAGTGAAGAGCGAGAATGTGAAGACTAGCGGCAAATCGAAGATAATGATTAAGAGCTAAATTTTATTGTAAGTGAGTTTACTCAAGTGATCTAAAGCTCTTAGGAATCATACATTTTGCATCACTTGCATTTAAAATGGATTAGAATGCTTAAAGAATCATTTGCACTTTATTTGCACAAAAATGAATTTCTATGCACAAGTGCATCGGTAAATGATCTTCCAAAAACTATCAAACGGTTGAATTAAACTTCAAATAATACCGTTAGATAGATATGTGTCTCTAGTTTGCTACGGTTCAAACGGAACATAATTCCGATGCATAGAACTTTTTCTAGAGCCTTTTTAGTACAACATGTTCAGATGTGCGTTTTCTGCATACACGTCACATTAGAAAAATTCCATAAAATTCATCTTAATGTTTTTGGAGCTGAATTTTTTACAGAAGCTAGATCTATGTGTCTAGTTTATGTATAAATTAACGGATCATGATTTGGAATTTTCTAGAGAAAGTTACGGCCAAAATACCAAGTGTCGTCAGTCTTGACTGATCATGCACATACTGAAACCAGGGAGCTCCATGCCGGTCCCCATGCCGGTTTGCTCGCCGGTCTCCATGCCGGTTTTAGCTGAGAAAATAATGCTCTCTGGAACCAGGAGCTCCTCGCCGGTCCCTCCTCGCCGGTTTTCTCGCCGGTCCAACGGCTAGTTTTTTGAACGTTATGTTACCGTTGGAGCCCTAGACCGGTATGCCGGTCCCCTCGCCGGTGTGCTCGCCGGTCTCACTGTAAGTTGGGGAAAACTTTGCATTTTGTTATAAATAGAACCCCAACTCCTTTGCCTTAGATTAGAGATCTAGAAAACCTTCATATACATTCTCTAAGGCAAACAAAAGAGTGTCATACACCTTCATATTCATAAACACTCATCCAAGCTCACACACACATCTTCCATATCATTTAGTGAGCTTAGAACACTTGGGTTTGCTCTCACACACATCTTCTTATTATTTGTGAGTGCCCAAGTGTGTTTTAAATCTTTCATATCAAAAACACTTGCGGTTTGTGAAATCCCATTGTTTGGGTAATTTGTAAAGGTTGTGAGTGCACCTACGTAGAAAACTCAATCTTGTAAAAGGTTCGGAGTGTGCCTTGGCGGAAAACTCTTGGTTACGAGTGAACCACGGAAAACTCGATTCTAGTGGAAATCTTCAAGCGAGGCTTGAGGGAGTGGACGTAGGCACGTTTGGCCGAACCACTATAAATCGCGGTGTCGTATTTCTCTTTCCCTTAACTTTTACTTATTTGCAAGTTTGATTACATTTATATATTGATTAGAAACTTGCATATAGGCTATTTTAATTGGAATAGAGAAAATTGCCTAAAACTCCCACTTGGTAATAAGAGCTTAAAATCGGCAAAGATTTTATAATTCCGCATTTATAGCGATAACCCAATTCACACCCCCTCTTGGGTATAGAGTTTCTTTGTCGCTATTGCTTGTAGGTACTTTCAGTTGGTATCAGAGCGAGGTATTCTCTACAAGACTTAACCGTCCGAGAATAGATCATGGCCTCTACAAGCAACCGTCAAATTTTGCCGAGGGATATTCAACAACTAGACCTCCGTTTTACACCGGAACACCGGACTACAACTATTGGAAGTCAAGAATGTTGACTTATCTCCTAGCCAATGATCCGCCATCCTATTTGGTTATCACACGAGGTGCAAAAGGGCCAACAAAGAAGGATAGCAACGGGGTTGATATTCCAAAACCGAGTTTAGAATGGGATAGTGAGGATGTGAAACTAGCCTCACAAAATGCTAAGGCACTCAACCAACTCCTATGTGCCATTGATCGGGATCAAGTTAGCAAGCTTCCGGAATGTGGAAATGCATATGATTTATGGAAGTCTTTGGAAATGGTCAATGAGGCACAAGTCAAGTGAAGGAATCGAAGATCAACCGGTTCATGTGCGAATTGGACAATTTCAAGATGGAATCCGGGGAAAATCGATCACATGATTTCTAGGTTTACGGTCATCATCAATCATTTGGGAGCATTGGGAAAAGTCATCGGGACATCGGATCAAGTGAAGAAAATTTTAGATCTCTCTCGAAAGAGTTTAGAAGCTACACCTCCTCCATTAAAGAAGCAAACGACATAACACTTTGAAGATGGATGATTTGGTCGGCAAGTTGCTTGAGTACGAAATGGAGATCAAAATGGAAAAATGAGGAAGATAAGAAAAAGGACAAGAAAGTCCTTGGCCTTAAAAGCAAGAAAAAGAGGCGAGTCAAGCTCAAGTGAAGAAGATGATAGTGATGATGAATTGGCAAGCATCACCAATAAAGTAAAGAGCTTCTCAAATCTCAAATCCGAAAACTCAAGGGAAAATCAAAAGAAAGAAGAAAAATGGCCGCGGAAGAATAAGAAAATTGTGTGTTATGAATGCAACAAACCGGGTCACATAGCTACCGATTGCCCATTGAGGAAATGAAAGGAAAATCAAAGAAAAAGGCAATGAAAGCAACTTCAACTTGGAGCGATAGCGATTCAAGCTCATCCGAGGAGGAAGAAGTTGAAGTCAAAGATAAATCAATAGCATCATGGCTATCACGGATGAAGACATCCATTTTGAAATTGAAAGAAGCGAAGAAGAAGAGGTACACAATTCTGAATTACTTGATGCTTTTAATGGTTTAAAAGAATTGTGTGATATGCTTAAAAAGAAATTAAAATTAGTCAAAAATGAGCATGCTATACTTAAAAATGAACATGCATGTTATATGGATAAAATTCATGTTTTAGATAATGAGATTATATGCTTAAAGGCTAAACATGAAAAAGAAAATTGCATGCTTAAATGATGAAAATGCATGTTTAAAATTGAAAAAGCTAGAACTTGAAAATGTCATATCAAATATGCCATCTAGCTCTAAGACATGCGATTGTGAATCTATATTGAATGAAAATGTTTTATTAAACACTAAGATTATAGATTTGCAAAACTTACTTAGCAAATTCACATTGGGATATAAAAATTTTAATATGCTTATTGATCCCAAAAATGTGCTTTAAAAGAGAAGGATTAGGATATAGGCCTTACATTAAAAGAAAATTTTTGAAGAATTATTTTGTTAAGGCATCCGATTCTCATGCTAAGAATGTTATAAATGAAAATGTCACATGCCATGCTTGTAACAAAAAGGGACATAAAATTTTGAATGCATGTATATGAATGTGAATAAGAATGCATGGATTCCTCAAGGAATCAAAACTAACCCCAATGGACCCAAGAAATTTTGGGTACCAAAGTGTAATTGATAAATTTGTAGGGGGAGCTTTGGGAATGGATTTTTAAAGAGAATTGCAAAATTGATCCCAAAGGCTCAAGGAAATGAGGAATCGCAACGGTAAAGGTAAAATCCGTATTTACGGAAACATTGGTACCGTTTCCTCTAAATTATGTATGTATGCATATTTCAAATTGATATAAATGTTTGAAGCATACGAAATGATTAGGCAAGTATTCAAACTTCCATTGGTATCAATTGTTCATTTGATATCCTTTAGTGCCTTAATCATATATTTAAACCCCTATTCTATTTCAATTGGTATCACATGAAATTTATTGAGTCAAATACAATATATGTGATCACTTGATTGAATATGTCTTGCCATATGAACTAATTGGTTGAAAATGAAATGCATGTAATTAGCATAATCTTAGATGAATATCATGAAATGTATGTATTAGAATATAATTGGCATCATGAAAAGCATGGACTTTGATAATTATTTAATTGGTATCATGGAATGTATTGATATATTTTTAATTGGTATCAAATTTGGGGAGAAATCATGCTTAAATGATCTTAATTTTAAATGGTATTCATGAGTATTTATATTTTTGAAAAAATGCTATTTTATGCATGATTTTGATTTTTTGGCAAAAAGGGGGAAATGCCAAAATGTCATATTTTTTATTTTGGTATCTTTTTATAGCACATATATAATTGGTATCTCATTTAGATTTAAATTTTACTTCTCCACTTTTTGATAATGTCAAAGGGGGAGAAATCATTAGAAATGAGATTAAAACTTGTTTAACCCTCACCTTTGTTTAAGGGGGAGTAAATGTACTAATGTGTTTGTCAAGTTGTTATAGAGCTATTTTGAAGACAATCACACATTGAGGGGGAGCTTATGTTGAGGGGGAGCAAAATGGTCAATTTGGACTCAAAGAAGCTCACAAGTATCAACAAGTTTTAAGGGGTTGCCATCATCAAAAAGGGGAGATTGTTGGCGACTTGGTCGCGTAATTGGATTTTGATGACGTCAACGCAATTGACGACTTCGACGTGCAAACACGAAGCAATACAAAAAGTGTCGAAGCATAAGGAGTGAAGAGCGAGAATGTGAAGACTAGCGGCAAATCGAAGATAATGATTAAGAGCTAAATTTTATTGTAAGTGAGTTTACTCAAGTGATCTAAAGCTCTTAGGAATCATACATTTTGCATCACTTGCATTTAAAATGGATTAGAATGCTTAAAGAATCATTTGCACTTTATTTGCACAAAAATGAATTTCTATGCACAAGTGCATCGGTAAATGATCTTCCAAAAACTATCAAACGGTTGAATTAAACTTCAAATAATATACCGTTAGATAGAAATGTGTCTCTAGTTTGCTACGGTTCAAACGGAACATAATTCCGATGCATAGAACTTTTTCTAGAGCCTTTTTAGTACAACATGTTCAGATGTGCGTTTTCTGCATACACGTCCATTAGAAAACTTCCATAAAATTCATCTTAATGTTTTTGGAGCTGAATTTTTTACAGAAGCTAGATCTATGTGTCTAGTTTATGTATAAATTACGGATCATGATTTGGAATTTTCTAGAGAAAGTTACGGCCAAAATACCAAGTGTCGTCAGTCTTGACTGATCATGCACATACTGAAACCAGGGAGCTCCATGCCGGTCCCCATGCGGTTGCTCGCCGGTCTCCATGCCGGTTTTAGCTGAAAAATAAATGCTCTCTGGAACCAGGGAGCTCCTCGCCGTCTCCTCACCACCGTTTTCTCGCCGGTCCAACGGCTAGTTTTTTGAACGTTATGTTACCGTTGGAGCCCTAGACCGTATGCCGGTCCCCTCGCCGGTGTGCTCGCCGGTCTCACTGTAAGTTGGGGAAAACTTTGCATTTTGTTATAAATAGAACCCCAACTCCTTTGCCTTAGATTAGAGATCTAGAAAACCTTCATATACATTCTCTAAGGCAAACAAAAGAGTGTCATACACCTTCATATTCATAAACACTCATCCAAGCTCACACACATCTTTCCATATCATTTAGTGAGCTTAGAATACTTGGGTTTGCTCTCACACAATCTTCTTATTATTTGTGAGTGCCCAAGTGTGTTTTAAATCTTTCATATCAAAACACTTGCGGTTTGTGAAATCCCATTGTTTGGGTAATTTGTAAAGGTTGTGAGTGCACCTACGTAGAAAACTCAATCTTGTAAAAGGTTCGGAGTGTGCCTTGGCGGAAAACTCTTGGTTACGAGTGAACCACGGAAAACTCGATTCTAGTGGAAATCTTCAAGCGAGGCTTGAGGGAGTGGACGTAGGCACGTTTGGCCGAACCACTATAAATCGCGGTGTCGTATTTCTCTTTCCCTTACTTTTACTTATTTGCAAGTTTGATTACATTTATATATTGATTAGAAACTTGCATATAGGCTATTAATTGGAATAGAGAAAATTGCCTAAAACTCCCACTTGGTAATAAGAGCTTAAAATCGGCAAAGATTTTATAATTCCGCATTTATAGCGATAACCCAATTCACCCCCCTCTTGGGTATAGAGTTTCTTTGTCGCTATTGCTTGTAGGTACTTTCAGATCCTAAGGAACAATTTCCTTACTAATAGTAAGTTGGAAAAAACTTACTAAAATCAAGCTTTCCTTTGATCTTTCTTTCTTTCTCAAGCTTCCTTTAGGTTTCTTTAATGGTGTTTTTTTGATAAAGTGTATTAGGTTAACTTATTATGAAATGAAAAACAATTTATATCTCCACCAAAGGCCTATGGCCGAATTTCATCAAAGAAATTCAATAAATGTAATTTGATTTTTCATTTCACTTTAATGTTGTCAACTTGCACAAATATCTCACAAACACCTTTATTAGATATTTACCTTAGTCAAAAAATGCAACTATCATCATTAACTTTAAATATCCTAACATAAGATATTTTATTTTAATTAATTTAATCATTTAACAATTAAATAATTAATTATTAATCAAATACAAATAATTAAATATATGTATAATATTTACATTAAATATTAAAAACATATATTCATTTAGGAATAAGTCAAAAACTCATTTTGACTATTAATTAATGTGTATTTAAATTAATAATCAAGTATTAAATGTAAATACACAATAATTAAGCAAATGACTATCTAGTCTCTTTAGCATGTATCTTGCGTTTAACCATTAAACGACTTTATAATAATCAATATTATTTATTTATGTTGCTCTAGTGCTCAACGAGTATGTTTCATTATTGAGACTCTCTAGGTTCAGGTATATCCGTCACAAAATCTATTTCGTGTCCAAATCTATCCACCCGTAGATTATGACGATCACGGATAATCTCGCTGAACCATACAGGTCGAGGTCATCGCAAATGTATAATTCCTCCGTCACAGGTATCCGGATAAATCCCAGAGATATAGATATAAACGTCAAATCTCTATCGGGATTATCCAGTCGACTATTCTATTAGCAATCTCAAAAGAATGTTTAGAACTAGCTTCTAAACTTTACCACGGGCCCATGGATTTATCTGATTGCTAATCATATGGACTACCTATGCTCTGGTACACAGAACTGACGGATCCTATCTTGATACACATAGGACACCCTGAGGATCTATCTACACCCAACGAACAGGCGGAGGTCTGATCTTAATAGATCGTGACGTGACTGCCGTCTAAGTGTAGAAGATGTCTCATGTGCCTACAATGGCATCTCAAGTCTAAGAATCACAAGTGCTACTCAACCCAAGAAGATTCTTATTGACGCTGGTGTACCATCCATTAAGAATCTTCGGTGAGTCGTTCAGTGTTCATCGACATTCTATAAAATACACGTCTATACTTTCTCCAAGACTAATTCATTGACAACAAAATTCAGTGGATGTATTGACGTTCATACTATTCACTAGGACCATTGATATTGTATACGACTGTAATCAACGGGTTTACTATCTGACCAAGTAGTGTAACCTTGACAGGACTGTCTGATAATGACAGTCATGATACATCTCAATGTCCGTTGCGACGATTTTGCAACTGTATCATGACTAATCATTCTAGGGTCATTACGTCTTTACCATATAAAAGAATAGATTATATATAGAAACTGCATATATTATTCATAATATAATGTTTTTACAGAAGTATTTAACAGAAATACAACCGGGATTGGCGCTCTGAGCACCAACCCCAACAACCAGTGTCACATGGCATCACTCTATCTAAGGACATGTGTCCTAAAACTCAAGATGAGAGAAACAACATGAGTCAAATACCATTCGCCTCGGCAGTCGGATCGATCATGTATGCCATGATATGTACGCGACTGATCTCGTATGCTTTGAGCATGTGTAGTCGCTATCAGGCCGATCCAGGTGATGGTCACTGGATGGCGGTTAAGAAAATCCTTAAGTATCTTAAACGAACTAAGGATGCTTTCTTAGTTTATGGAGATGGAGAACTTGAGGTAACTGGGTATACCGATTCAAGTTTCCAAACCGATAAAGACGACTGTAAGTCGCAATCCGGATACATATTTTTTTTGAACAACGGAGCAGTAAGATGGAAATCTTCCAAGCAAGAGATTGTTGCCGATTCAACAACAGAAGTGGAGTATAGTGCAGCAGTTGAAGCAGCAAAAGAGGCAGTTTGGATCTGTAAATTCCTAATTGGATTAGGAGTAGTTTCGTTAGCAGCTGAGCCCGTTCCATTGTATTGTGACAATAACGGGGCTATAGCGCAGGCTAAAGAACCGCGGTCTCATCAACGATCCAAGCATGTTCTTCGACGTTTCCATCTGATTCGTGAGATCATACATCGTGGCGATTTGAAGATCGAGAAGGTCGTATCAGATGATAACATTGCAGATCCGCTGACGAAAGCTATTTCACAGCAGAAGTTTGAGAAACATATACATAGTTCAGGTGTTAGATGCTTGAGTGACTGGCTATAGGCCAAGTGGGAGATTGTTAGACAATTTTGACCCATATCGTCACTGTTTGTAAAAGACATTGTGTTTTTGTACAAAATTAACTATGTAGTAATGAAATTGCCTTTTATCGTTTCGTAATTTATTTACTCTGATATAGAAATGGTAGAAGTCCTTATGATTAGTTCCGGATTGAGATGATATGAGACAATATCAATCCATAAAGGTTTAATCATTAAATATCCCTAGTCGTAGTATTATCGAGACTGGACATCGATAATGCGGAATAGACTAGTATTGCACTTGTGCGCGTTGTGAGGGCATAACGGCACAGTTCTCATATGTTTAAGTATTGGATACTTATGCAAGTGTGATAGGAGGTTGTGTTTTACCGATGGTACGGAAAACAGCTTCGCTCTGGATAGACCCCGCCGAATCCCATTGGTAGTATGTATATGTGTCTATGGGAGTCCGCTTCAGGGTAGGTGTATTTGGTCTTAACCTGAGACTTGCATCGCTAGCACTTGCGACAATCGGTAAACTTTCGTTTTGGTCGTCCAGGGCTTAACAGGTTCTGTGTACGCCTCTTCTAGGTTTATTGAGAATCGTAGTGTATTGGATGTGATGTCAAGATGGAAGTATCACTTCAGACATATGGAGATGATGATCATGCAGGGATTCAGAACTAGTTCTCTATAGTGTTGCAACCATCGAGATAATATGACAAGGTCATGATTATCCGATTCAAATAGACTAGTTGCTTGATATCCGATATGTGATTCGTACGGGGCAGACACTATTCCAGCCCCAGGCCTTACACGTGACATCAGATACTGGATCGCTATACGCAATACTACGTATACTACGCCTGACATAGATTATATATATTCCAGTAAGAATATTTCTGGAGAATTGGGTAGGCACGGTGCTTTGCTAGAAGCCAACCATGTCTTGTAAATCGGTAAGCACGTGGTACGAGGTACTCACTTTATCGGATAGTCCGATAACCGGATTTACTGCCAACATATCCAGAGATCTCTTGGGTCGCTTCCCAAAGATTCACCGATGACAGTTGACTCGATTAGAATTAATCTGGGATTAATTAAGAGAAAGAAAATTAATCTGGGATTAATTGAAGCTTTATTTAATCTGGGATTAAATGTGTTCGGAAGAGAGAGAATACGATTAATTTGGAATTAATCGGTAAAATAAATTTAATAGTTAAATTTGATTTTTCTATTTAATTTATTCGTATGGGCTAAAATTAATATATCGGATATATTAATATGAATTAGATTTCATTTCAAAATTAAAGTCGGACTTTAATACGAACGAACGAATTAATTTAGAATTAATTCCTAAATGACGTTCGTAATATATTTGCAAGGCATCTTTATTTAATTAAATAAGATTTAATTATTTAGCGACGAGAGTTCGTTTAATCGGATTAAACGGATCCGTGCCGCGGCAAATGTTCGTAGAGACATTTGAATTTTGAATTCAAATGTGGGGCCCACTTCACATGTGGTAGTTGGGAGGGTAGTTGGCATTTAAACCAATACCACTTGCTTTTCAACCACCAAGTTTTGGTTTTGTGAAACCAAGACTCTCAACTACCAAGTTTAGGTGAAAAGGGTAAAACCTTTTTACTAAAACATATCTCTCTCTCTCATTTTGTAAAACTTGAACAAAATACAAACCCTAGAAACACATGGCTTGGGCGTGAGCTTCTTGTTCTTCTTCTCATTGATTTTGTGGCAAAATCAAGTTAGCTAGCACTTCAAGGAATCAACAAAGGTGATAGGGAAACAACTCAAAGCTTGGAATCAACACAAAGGTTGGATCTTGGAGATCTTCATTCCTAACTCAAAGCTTGGACTCTACAAAGGTTGGATCTTGGAGATCATATTCTACTCAAAATTTAAAAGCTCAAATCCGTTCGTTGTAAGTATATTCCGCAACTTATAATGATATTAATCACATTTTTCATGCTTATTAGATCCTTGGCATGTTCTAGAAACACTAACATACATACCATGCCATAATTTTGGCTGGAGATAAAACCCTATGCTTGTTCCATATAAATTTCTTCATCAAGAAATCCATTAAGAAAAACTGTTTTAACATCCATTTGCCAAATATCATAATCATGGCAACCAGCGATAGCCAATAAAATCCTAATAGACTTTAGCATCGCTACTGATGAAAAGGTTTCATCATAGTCCACACATGGCCTTTGAGTGTAACCTTTAGCAACCAGTCGGGTTTTGAAGGTTTCAACCTTCCAATCGGGCTCGTGCTTCCTTTTGTAAACCCATTTACAACCTACGGGAAAATTCCCTCAGGAAGCGGAACCAAGTCTCATACTTGATTCTGATGCATATAGTCCATTTCAGAATTCATGGCTTCCTACCATTTAGCGGAATCAATGTCTAACATTGTTTCTCTATAGGTATATGGATCAGTCTTCTCAATAAGTGCACATCGAGACTCTTGTCTTGTATCAAATACAAGCGCTCATGATGTCTCGATATCCTAGTAGACCTACGGAGAGTGGAACTAGAAGGTTCTGCTTCTGTCTGAACTTGTGATTCCTCTATCGATCTGTCATCTATAGGTTGAACTTCATCAAGTTCAACCCTTCTATGATTACCACCTTCTGCCAAGAATTCTTCTTCAAGAAATCTGGAAAAACGAGCTACGAACATATTTCGATGCTCGGGTTCATAGAATTGATTTCCTTTGGAATTCAAAGGATATCCAACAAACCTAACCTTTCTCCCCCGAGGCAAAAGTTTATCCTGTTGCGTCACCTTAACGTATGCAGGACAACCTCAAACCCTAATATAATTAAGGTTCAGTTTCCTACCAACCCATATCTCATATGAAGTAGTGGGAACAACTTTAGAAGAAACCCTATTCAGCAGATGTGTAGCAGTTAGAAAAGCATACCCCCACAAAAAGTAAGGTAGATCTGTAAAACTCAATATCGATCGGATCATATCCAATAAAGTCCGATTTATCCTTTCAGATACTCCATTGTGTTGTGGAGTACTCGGAGGAGTATATTAAGGGAGAATCTCATTCTCTTTAAGATACTTGGTGAATTCACTACTCATATATTCACCGCCTCGATCTGATTGAAGGCATTTAATGAATTTACCAGTTTATTTTTCTACTTCGTTTCGAAATTCTTTGAACTTTTCAAAGGTTTCTGATTTATGTTTCATCAAATAAACATAACCATACCATGACAAATCATCGGTAAATGTTACGAAATAAGAAAAACCATTATGAGCAGTGTGACTTATAGGACCATATACATCACTATGTACGAGCTTCAATAAGTCAGTGGCTCGATGTCCAACACCAGTAAATGGGGCTTTGGTCATTTTATCCTGAATACAAGATTCGCAAGTTGGAAAAGATTGTATGGTTAAATTCTCAATCAAACCATTCTTAACCAACTGGTTTAGGCGTCGTATACCTATATGACCTAACCGCATATGCCACAATTCAATATCAGTTATTTCATATCTTTTACGTTTATTATCCCAAATTTCATAAACATCTCTAATGGCATGCAAAATATAATGACCTTGCGGATTTGAACATTTGTGTAACAAAATATTATTCATATCATATATATATACATATAACGATTCTTAATATGTACATGATATCCTTTTGTATCTAATACAAACAGGGAGATAATATTAGCTGCACAACCAGGCACAAAAACACAATCTGTCAAAATGATGTTGCCTCTGGATAGATGATTCTCGTATTCGCCAACGGCTGCTGCAGATAAAGAATCTTCATTCCCAAAATGCAGCTGCATCTCACCTTGATTTAACATCCTACTGACCCTCAGCCCCTGCAATGAATTGCAGATGTGAGTCGGACTAGCAGAATCTAAAACTCATCCAGAATCAATGGCTTCACAAGCCAAAGAGATATCAATGATAAGGAAAATAAACATATCTGATGCAGAGGCTCTCTCCCGTCTGACGAAAACTATGTAGTCTGGACAATTGCGCCTCCAATGTCCAATCTTGCCACAGTAGTGGCATTTGTCCTCAGTAGCTTTTTTCTTCTTCGACTTGCCTGGCTTTTCAACTTTTCCTTTGGGAGGAACACCAGAACCAGTCTTCTTTGTATTTTTCTCCTTTTTCTTGCCCGATCTCGTAGATTGAGAAGAAGAAAAACTAGGCAAAGAGGACTTTGAGATGAGTGTCGACACACCATTCTTGATGTCATCCTCTGCAGTCTGAAACATTCTATGCAACTGACTGTAGGAACAGCGAATACCATGCATGTTGAAGTTCATAATGAACTAGGAATACGTCGGTGGGAGTGAGCCAAGAATCAAATTCCTGCCCAAAGTCTCATTCAGCTGAAAGTCAAACTTTCAAAGCTGCTCCATGAGATCCATCATGTGCAAGACATGTGGACTCACGGACTTGCCATCAGCCAAATGAGCGTGAAATAATTCCACAGAGATTCTATACACCAGGTTCTGCTCCTGGTTTAGAAAAAGCTCCATAAGCTGAGTTATAATGTTGTATGAATCGGGCATATTAGTATATTGACTCTTTAGATCATGAGACATAGAACAGAGAATGAGTGACCTGACTCGCAGATCATCATCTTTACACTTCTCAAATGTCTCATTCTCTTTATGTGTCGACTATGGAGCAATATCCAGCGGCACTGGATTATCCAGCACATAACCCAACTTTTCCGATCTCAATACTATCTTAAGATCTAATTCCCATTCACTAAAATTCTCAGGACCAGTCAATTTTTTCGCGTCCAGGTGACGAGCAAACGGATTAGAGGAAGTAGTAGCTATCATCACAAACTTTACAAAAGAAATAGGAGTTAATAGATAAAAGTAATTTCATCAATATCAGAAAACATCCAACATATCATGGATTTTTAATATAATGATGTCCTCCCACTATTTTACGAAAATTGATAATCCCCAAACAAAATTCGGGAATTCAATAATTAAATTAAATTCTATAGCAGGAAGTAGACCTCACAAATATATTTGAACACACAGCTTTGGCACATTGTGCCCAAATATATTTGAAAGTAGGTAACAATTACCAATCACATCCAATGTGACTCTCTAAAATAGGTCCTGAACCGTTTCCGATCTTTACTGCTTTGGCATCTATTGGATGGGGGCGTATTCAAGGCAATACTCGCCAATGTACATATCCAAGGTACTAATGCATCACATCACTACTCTGGCATCTATTGGTATGCACGTTCGCTCGAATTTGTTTCCTATCAAATAAGTTTTACCGGTATAAATAAATTTTCATTAACCATAGTCGCACTGCTTTGGCAGGCACAATCACGGTATCAAGAAAAATATTTACATCTGTATTGATGACCGGCGTAAACACACACGAATAACGCAAGCGTACGTATCGTTCAAGTAGTATAAGAATATCGATCCCATGAGGACTTAATTCCTACTGTTGTTATTAATTATTGATACTATTTATTTACAGGTATCTAATTATAATGAGAAATGAATTGATTGCTTTTGGTTGGTTGAATGTGGTTTCTACAAAATAAAATAAAAACAGACTCAAAAAAAAAATACTAAGGAAAATAATAGAAAAGATTCAAAGATCTAGGGTCGTGACTCCACACAATATTATTAAAAAGATGAATTGACTCTCTTATTTATGTGTAATAAATTAATTTGTTAACCTGGAACACGATGATATGCAAAAGCCTCTTCCGATGGTCAGACGCAAATACCCAGTATAACCCAATTGAACCATATTCCTATGTCAACCAAATTACCTGGATTCATTAAGACCAAGTTCTAATTATGGCTAGCCCCGCCCGACAGGTATATTCCTATCCTGTAAGGAAATCTATTAAAGGGTTATCTATCCTCAAAGAAGATCGTGAGCTATTGAATCTAAGGCTGAAACCTAAAATCCCTATGTCTAGTTCATTTTAAGTTTACCACATCAATCTTATTGGTGATCAGACAACAAGAAGCATTAAGCTTAAGACTCAATAAACAAACTAAAGAATTACCCATTAAATAAAGAAAATCAATTATTAAGTCTAGTAATATTGTGTTTCATCACTCCTCCAAAATAAAATAAACTGCTGGGGATAGATGATCTACTTTTAGAAATCTCAAATTATTATAATATGGAAATTGCCAGTATTATTAATTAAGTTGAACCAGCCATAAATGCGGTGTTATTTTTTATCCATAAACCAGCCATATAGGCAGTAATTATCTGTCACCTAAAGACCAGCCATATAGGCGGTGTCACATTAAGTTACATAATTAAAACCAGCCATTAAGGCAGAATCAACTTTTAATCCATATTATTAAATCACAATTTCCATATTATAATTGAAGTGAGATTAATCTATCTTTACTATTTATAATTTAGAAATCTCACTTATTATAATATATAAATATGTGTGATATTTACCAACCAGCCATATAGGCGGTATCCTGATTAAGTCAAATTAATAATTAAATATCAACCGACCAACCAGGCGGTATCCTCATTAAGTCAGGTTTTATATATTATAACTAAGGGAGATTAATCTAAATTATAAAAGTAAAACGCTTCACATTTACCCCAGCAGAAATTTATCTACAAAACATAAAAGAAAAGAGAAGAAGAAGAAGAACTATTATTACTACTGAAAATTAAAATACATAAATTAAATATTATTTATTTTTACAAAAACTAGATGCAATCCTTTAAAAACAGGGAAAAACTCCCAAGGAAAGCACACCAAATGAAGTGAAGAGGAGCCGAATTTATAGGCAAAAGTTGGTACCGGCGTCGCGAAGCCAAGCCAGCGTCGCGATGCGCGTTGATTTTCGACACGTGTTGCTTGGCTTCGCGAGATCATGACACATGGCACTGTTATGTCGGTAGTTCACTTTTTGATGTCGGCAACATGTGATGGCGACACGTGTCCAGGCGCATTTTAGTGTGATCCGCTGAGATTTTGACACGTGGTAGGTGCATTTTAGCGTAGATGATGATTGTCGGCATCTTAGGATGATGACATGTGGCGGCGCACGTTAGCAGATCTTCTGTGATGGTGACACGTGGCACGGTGCACGTTAGCAAAGTCAACTTTTCAAATTCTGACCCGTTGACCCGGTGCACGTTAGCATGGACTTGGTGCACGTTAGGCGTCGCGATGCCAAGGTTGGCGCGTCGCGACGCGGACAATTTACCAAAATGTCCTTTTTGCCAATTTTCACTGTTTTGCTCCAAATCACCTCCAGAATGTCCTAAAACTTTATTTATCTACAAAATAATACAAAACACATCAAAATATTCACAAAACTCAAGAAACTATACAAAATATTAGGTTAAATGAGTGGGAAATAGTGATAATTTACCACTCATCACACCCCCAAACCTAACATTTTGCTAGTCCTCGAGCAAAACATAGAATAAAATAACATAAACATCTTTAAAATAAAATTTAACTAAGCCACTTTCGTAGGGATCACGATTGCATTGAGCATATGCAACAAGCCTTTAAACCCCTAGGTGTCCCTAGTGGACGAGTTGTAGTCTCGTGAGGGTTTACAGCAATGATACCCACAAACATTTTACAAAAGTAAAAAGGTAGTGAAACTAATGCACACAAAAGCAAAAAGACAAGCGAAAAGAGAATAAAGAAGTTAGTGACTAATCAGGTGAAACTTCTACTTCAAGTTACTAGTTGTTTTGTTTCTTTCTAAATTACTGAATAAGTAAATTCTCCGATTATATTTACCATTCTCCATATACACAACCAATAAAATATTAAACAACTCATTTTTGCCCACAACAGTCACAAGTGTAGTTGATAAGAGAGTAATATTTTTGTCCTAAAGTTTTATCGGAATTCACACCTTTTGCAGCAATGGAATAATTTTCTGATTTTTCTGATTTTTTTCTTTGATTTTTCTCTATTTTTTATTTATATACAATATCTTCCATCTATGTAACGAGTGTTGGGTCGGTGGCTCCCAAACCAGTTGGCTTTAGGGCACCATGTGTTAAGACACCCCTATAAACTTAATTACTCAGACTTCAGATATATATATATTTTTGCAGCATCTTTGATCCATGTAGCGAGCTTTGGGCCAGTGACTCCCAAACAAGTTGGTTTTAGGGCACCAGGTATTAAAACACCCTTACAGACTTAATAACTCGGATCTTTTTTTTTTACTCCATTGCTTTTTGAGATGCTTCCTCCAATTAAACTAGAGCACTGAATATTACAAACTTTCAATTTTAGCTCATGTCCGTATGTTACAATGCATGTTGATAATATCTGCTAACTCGGCATATAAAGATCCATTTTAGTCAGTATTATGGAGAATTCACAAATTAAATAATTTAAAAGGAAATAAACAAAAATTAACTTGTTTCGAAATAAGTTTGAGATACGTCTCAGGAGTGGAAACTCCTTACTCAGCTATCTCGTACCAATTTCACCTTTTTAGTCAAAATAAAAACACAAAAATGCAAAATATTTTTGAAATTTTTGAAAAAAATTTAATTTTTTTGTATTTTTCGAAAAATTTTGGACTAAAAATAAAAACAACACATAATTAAAAACAAGATATTAATCAACTAATTCCCTCCCCCAAACCTAAATGAGACATTGTCCCCAATGTCTTAAACAGTAAAAGAAGAGTTTAGAAGGTAATACCTGGTTAGCTAAAATTTTACAGGAAATTAAAGGTTAAGATCCAGATTAATCCGACGCCTCTTACCACGATCGTCCTCGGACCAATTTATCTTTGAAATGATAGGGTCAACTTGTGGTTCATAGGCTAAGAGTTGGTCTATTAAATCTGGAGCAATTCTGGCAGTGAAGATGAGTTCTTTTATAGGTTTTGACACGAACCCATTTCTACGAGCATCATCAAGAAACACAAAGAAAATCATAAAATCCTAACGTTAAACAGTCCAAGCGGTTTCTAGTGTATGTTTAGGTTCGCCCAAGATAATACTATAAAAATTTCTTCCAATGTGCCCAAGCCACCTGGTAAAGCAATAAAAGCATCAGCACGATTAATCATTTCTACCAATCGTTCCGACATACCTGGCACAATAAGTTCTTCTCTGTTTGATGGTCCAATAAAATTTGCCTCTGCCAAGGGTTTTGGAATGATTCCCAAAACGTGACTGCCTCCTTCCTGTACACCCTTTGAAACGATCCTCATTAGTCCAAGATTGCCTCCGCCATATACTAAGTGCATATTCCTTGCAGCTAAGACTCGACCCAATTCCTGTGTTGCCTCTACGTATTGTGGTTTAGTACCAACACTACTACCGCAAAACACACAGATGCTTTCAACTCGTCTTCTTGAAGTGGCTTCCATTTTTTACTCTGGATGTCTTCAAAAGTGCAATGATGAGTTGAATTTATAGAACCTGAAAAGGGTGAGTAATAATAGCACTAGTATCTTCCAGAGGACGTTTGTTTGCTAAACAACAAAAGAAATCGTGAAAGGTCAAAAATTCTGGATCATGTCTATGAAAATAAAGATAATTACAACAGAAAAGCAAATCAAAGCAATAATTAAGGCAACAGAATTGTGTACGCAATACGCCATTCGCTTAGTATAAATTCATTAGGATGCATCTCAAGAATCCATTCTTTACTCAGCCATCGATAATGAATTATCTCTTATTTTTGCCAAACACCATTCCTTCTGTCTTATGCTTTGGTTGAGCTTTTCCCTAAAAAAATAACACACAAAAATAAAAAATTCTACAACATGTATACACAAAATATAAAAACAAAAATTACAACAAATTGCATGGGTTGCCTCCCTGCTAGCGCTAAATTTTTCGTCTTCAACCAGACGTGACTGAAATCCATCTGTCAAGGAGGTTTCAATGTCGTTTTGGATGTCCGATTAAAGACAATCCCGTGAGCGTTGCTTTTGAAGGGTCTCTTCCAACGGTAAAGGGGCAAAAAGAATTTTTTCATATTTCGTGCTTGTGCCACCTTTTTTTATCTTTGTTGCTCCAGTGGTTCCTGAAAAGAAAGAAAGAAAATCATGAGGTCTTGTATGGTGCTTGACTTGGAATAGAAGTTCCATTATGTCAAGCTTCTGGGTGATTTCTTTGAATTGTACTCCCCGATACAGCGATGTTTCTCCTGAATACTCTGAATTTTCAATTTGGTCTGACAGTTGCTCCTCTATTTGCTCTGTTTCTTGCTCCACTTTTTCTTCACATATGTATTTGAAAATTTCCATGTTCAGCTCTTCATTTGTCATCTGTGAAATACATGCTTCAAAATTGTCAACCTGAGGATGAAAAGAAATGTCAGATTTTAGGTCTTCATCATCTGATCTGACTGGCTCAGGTAGATCTTCATCAAACATCAGTGCAAAACAGTCTCCAAGATCTTCATTTTTAGGATACAGAATTCCATCCTCATTTGTTGGTGCAGTTGGTACAAACAGCTCAGCTTCTTTGTCCTCGTCAGAGTCAGAATAATAAAAATCAAATTGAGACTTTGTTGGTTCAATCTTATTGGTGATCAAACAAGAAGAAGCATTAAGCTTAAGACTCAATAAACAAACTAAAGAATTACCCATTAAATAAAGAAAATCAATTATTAAGTCTAGTAATATTGTGTTTCATCACTCCTCTAAAATAAAATAAACTATTGGGGATAAAGGATCTACTTTTAGAAATCTCAAATTATTATAATATGGAAATTGCCAGTATTATTAATTAAGTTGAACCAGCCATAAAGGCGGTGTTATTTTTTATCCATAAACCAGCCATATAGGCGGTAATTATCTATCACCTAAAGACCAGCCATATAGGCGGTGTCACATTAAGTTACATAATTAAAACCAGCCATTAAGGCGGAATCAACTTTTAATCCATATTATTAAATCACAATTTCCATATTATAATTGAAGTGAGATTAATCTACCTTTACTATTTATAATTTAGAAATCTCTTTTATTATAATATATAAATATGTGTGATATTTACCAACCAGCCATATATGCGGTATCCTGATTAAGTCAAATTAATAATTAAATATCAACCGACCAACCAGACGGTATCCTTATTAAGTCAGGTTTTATATATTATAACTAAGGGAGATTAATCTAAATTATAAAAGTAAAAAGCTTCACATTTACCCCAGCAGAAATTTATCTATAAAACATAAAAGAAAAGAGAATAAGAAGAAGAACTATTATTACTACTGAAAATTAAAATATATAAATTAAATATTATTTATTTTTACAAAAAATAGATGCAATCCTTTAAAAACAGGGAAAAACTCCCAAGGAAAGCACACCAAATGAAGTGAAGAGGAGCCGAATTTATAGGCAAAAGTTGGTACCGACGTCGCGACGCCAAGCCAGCGTCGCGACGCGCGTTGATCTTTGACACGTGTTGGTTGGCTTCGCGAGATCGTGACACGTGGCACTGTTATGTCCGCAGTTCACTTTTTGATGTCGGCAACATGTGATGGCGACACGTGTCCAGACGCATTTTAGTGTGATCCGCTGAGATTTTGACACGTGGCAGGTGCATTTTAGCGTAGATGATGATTGTCGGCATATTAGGATGATGACACGGGGCGGCGCACGTTAGCAGATCTTCTGTGATGGTGACACGTGGCACGGTGCACGTTAGCAAAGTCAACTTTTCAAATTCTGACCCGTTGACCCGGCGCACGTTAGCATGGACTTGGTGCACGTTATGCGTCGCGATGCCAAGCGTTGGCGCGTCGCGACGCGGATAATTTACCAAAATGCCCTTTTTGCCAATTTTCACAGTTTTGCTCCAAATCACCTCCAGAATGTCCTGAAACTTTATTTATCTACACAATAATACAAAACACATCAAAATATTCACAAAACTCAAGAAACTATACAAAATATTAGGTTAAATGAGTGGGAAATAGTGAAAGATTTACCACTCATCAATTGACTAGACGGACCGATTAGTGTACAATACACTCACAAAACACAAAGCCTTATTATGGGGATTTTACAAATATGGTCAAACAACCAAAATAATTGATCCAATCAATTAATTCTCAAGCATGTGTAAAATAAATTGAATTAAATATCAAATATTTAAGGCATGAAAAATTATTCTAGATGTGGGATCAGACGCTCTGATACCATTTTGTTGGGGTATGCGTAGCGGAAGGGCGGAAGGGCGTGATGGAAGGCCAAAATGGTTTTTTAAACATTTTCCGAGCAAATTAATAAATATCAAATATTTTTAATTCACCAAAATGAGTTTAAATATATTATTTATTAACATTTAATAACATAATATATTTTGTTACACGACGAATTATTTTACGAAAATATTTTTCGACAAATCTACGCGTAACGGGTAAACGGTCAAACCGGTTGACCAACAGCCGAACCGGGGCAACCCGGTCACTTGGACAGTGTTCGGTCAGCCCTCGGGCTGCCCAACAGTACCCAGTTCGATGGGTTCGCTGCCTCGACTCAACAAGCCCGTTTCGACGTAAATTTCGTCATTTTCTCGCGTTTTCACCCCGGAATAATTTCCGAAATTAATCCACCACCTAATACACATCCAATATCATCAAAATAACATATTTTTACATGAAAAATATTTTGTTTTAAGGTCCATAACCAGATCTGATCCAGTTTTATTTTTCTTCAATTTTAATGCCATAATTCAATTTATTCACCAAATTAATCCAATTAATTTACACTAAATTTAATCACCACAATATAAAGCCTCAAGAACAATTCTAGGCAATATTAGAGTGGTAATATCACTCTAGAATGACAATTTTGATTTTTTTAGATTAATTCCCTAATTAATCTAACAACGCATGCTTAATAAAGAAACTAATTAAGATTTCTAAGCAATCAACATCAAATTTTGTTCATATACATATTCAAGATATATATAAGTTTAAGACATGCAAAATACATATCCAATATATATTATCATGCTTAAGAAATAAAACTAAGAAATTAGAAACTGGAAACTTTAAATTACCTTAATTCCAAGCACCAAATTTCCAATTTCTTCACCTTTGATGTTGATCAATTTTCCTAGAACCCTAATCCCATTTTTCTTTATTTTCTCAACACATGAGATGTGTCTAAGGCTTCACAAAATGAAACAAATTTCATTTATATATAAAAAGAAGCTTTGGCCGAAATTTTGAGAAGCAATTTGGTCTAAAATGCTTTTATTTGAACTAATTAATTTGACACAAGTTTCACCTTATCAAATTGTAATTTTTTTGATTTTGTTAATTATATTCCATGTGTTCAAAACACATAGATTAGCAAATCACAATTTTCCATTTAATAAGTGTATTCTAAAATATTCTTATCTTAAATAAATAAATCAATTAACTAATTTATTATTTATTTATCTAATTAACAAAAAAAAATAAATACATGAGAAAATATTCCAATAATTTTCCTCCATTTATTATTAATAATAATTAATTAACACTTAATTAATTAATAATAGTAATAATAATAATAATAATAATAATAATAATAAAACAAGTGTCAAAATTCTATAGGTTAATAGTGTGTATTAAATCTAAATTGTGTATCGTATACAATTACTCATTAACGCATGTGTATATTATGAATAATCTGAATTATCCATAATTAATTGCCCAAGTGCTCAACGAGTACATTTTATATTGTGGGACTCTCTAGGTTCAAGTTTATCTGTCATGGAAACCATTTCCATGTCCGTAATTTGTCCACTCACAAATTACGACGACCACAGATAATCGAGTTGAACCATCCAAGTCGAAGTCATCGCATATATATAATCCATATGTCATAGGTATCCGAATTGTTTCAGAGATATAGATTAAATGTCAAATCTCCGCTATGAACAATTCATGTGTCGCGACATAATTATGATTCTTCATAAATATTCAGAAGTCGTTTCCGAATTATATCTCGGCCAAGGATTTCAAAGAATCACAAATTGGACACCTAAATCCCGTACACGGGACTGACAGATCCTCTCTGGATACATCACATGATATCGTGAGTATCAGTCCATACCCAACGAACAGGCGGAGGTCTGGTCTTAAAAGATCGTTGATGTGACTGTCATCAAAGCATGAAGGATATCTCACATATCCACAGTGGTATCACAAGTCAAATGAGCTAATGTGCTATTTGACTCGTAAAGATTCCTATTGACGTTGGTGTATCATCTATCAGGAATCTTTAAATGAGTCGTTCAGTATTTATCTAATAAATATCTACGTGTCTATATGAGTCTCCCAAGACTCATGGTTTACTGAGACAAACCATTAGAACAATTCCAATATAAGACACGTACCGGTCTCACGGGTTTACTAACTGACCAAGTATGTAAACCTTGACAAGGAACAATTTAAGAATGAATTGTATTGTGACATTTCTCAGTAACAATTGCAGCGCTTTTGCAATAATGTCACAACTATTCATTCTAAGGTCTTTTACGCCTTTATCATATAAAAGATTATATTGATGAAAATTACTGAATTTTATTCATAATAAAATATAATGTACATCATATTTACAATAAATACAACAAAATTTGGCGCGCCGATCACCAAATCCAAATAGATTTTTCTCTACCCAGTAATAAATTTTGTTGCTAATTTTAAGTACAAGTCTAACCTTTTCAAATAATAATGAAATGGATATACTAAGTAAAGTTAAAAAGATAGTCTCTGACTTTTAGATTACAATCTAATCCTTACAAAGGTATTAATTAGTAATTACTATTATCTTCATAATCTATCTGCTAAATATTTTTAAGTTTTTTATCACGTCACGTGGCGGTTCATTATTAAATTCTATTTAATTAATAAGTCTATTAAATAAGAAACTTATTACAATAATAACACATTAAATTACAAAACAAAAATATGAGTATAATAAGTCTATTAAATAACAAATTAAAATAAGAAAGCTATTATAGAATAAAAATATAATCTCCTATTAAAATAAGAAACCTATTAATTTAATACATGCCACCTAATTTTTACAATATTTTTTTATAATTAAATTATTAATTTATAAAATTAAAATATCTCTAAAATTATTTTTTTATTTTAAAATTATAAAATTAAAATAATAAATTATTAAAATAAGAAAATTATTGTAATATAAAAATAGAATCTCTTATTTATTATTAAATTAGAAATACTTCCGGTGAGTCGTTCACTGCTCATCAAATGAACACCTACGTGTTTATATGAGTCTCCTAAAACTAATGATTCATTAGGATAAATCATATGACCAAATCTCGATATACGACATGTATTGATCTCAATGAATTTTATTAAGCGACCCGTGTCAGCAAGTTTTGACCATGAACTTTATTTGAAAATATACTATAAATAGTGACACCACTCAATGTCAATTATAAACCTTGTTGTAATTGTGCAACTACTGTATATTTTAGGGTATTTCTTTAATAGATACATCAGTAAACTTCAATTAGTTTCGATCTAACTAAATTAGATCAAATATGTATATAAAAAACAAGAGTTGGTACCATTAATGGGTAATATTATAGAAAAAAATGATATCTATAAAATAAGATATGGATTGGCGTTAGAGCACCAAACCCTGTTGGGAAGCGGCCGCGAGTGCGCAGCGGAAAATTTAAATAAATCAAATTATGATCCGCTATCCCTTTGCCCAAGACCCATTTGTTTTGATTATTCTACAAGCCTAGGCATGTTACTATATATTCTAAGCATAAAAACTCATAAAACATGCAAAGAACATAAACCTAAACATGCTAACTATCATAAGAACTCTAATTAAAATAAAGAAAGAAAAAGACTTACTTGAACCGAAGACTCCTCCAGTCCTCCCTCCAATCTACAAGCTTTTCTCGAACTCAGCAAGCTCTTCCACGTTCCAAAGAGCCACCCAAGTGTGTGGCCTCCAAAGGTGCACACACCAAAGCCAAAACTCAACGGCAAGACTACGCCTTGAGTGCACATGTATTTTGCCCTTGGTGCTAGCCTAGGCAAATACCTCAAAACTTTTAACTCGAGGTTCCTCTAGTCAATTAGACTTAAGGATCCTCAAAATCAGTGGCTTACTCTTAAACTTTAGAGTTGCTCACTTATATAAACCCAAGATATGAAAGGTTTGGTGCAAAAATTTGTAAAGAATTCTTTGGGTTTATATAGGTGCTCCAAAGACAACAAAATTAATTAAGAATCCGATGTGGGATATAAATGCTAATTTAATCTTAGCCATTGGATCTTAATTTAGTGGTTTAATGAGATTATAAAACCCTAATAAGAGTTTGGGCCGAATTGGAATTAAACAAATAAAAATAAAAAAAATTTATTATTCACATTTTATTTATTTATTCCAATTCCCAAAGTGCCCCTATCGTCATTCACCAATCCCTAAGCCACTATGGAACCTCATAAATGATCTGTTCAATAATTAAACACATTGAACCATTTATGAAAATTCCTACAGCAATCATATATGTTGTTAAATTTGTACTGTGCACTGTTAACCATTGATTTCGACTTTGTTGTGTGTGACCTTTTGGGTTCCCCTCAAGTTGGACATGAAATGAATCGTGATAATTTAATCGAACATAAATTATCCTCCGATCAGATGGTCGTTCGATTTCAATGACCAAGGTTGACATCTAGCAACATGCCAAGGCCCCCAAATGAGAAGGAAAGATATATATACCCATTCTGTATGCGATTTACATATGATACGGTCCCTCGCCTCACTGTATCCCCACCGTTTGACCTAGGGTATGGAAAATGTCTACCCATATAGTCAAATGTATGATGTTGATAGTGTCATGAATCGTGCTAACCCAAGAATCTCACATGATTCTTCCGCTGCGGCCACAGTCTCAAGCACTGATCACACATATCAACCCGCGAACTGGAATACTACTCTTATAAGAAAATATTATCCGAGAGAGTGGCGATTCTCTGTTGTATCTTTACAAACTTCATGTGTTTCAACAAATGACCCAATCATACCCTTATGACCGGATTTTTTAAACCGGGGAAGAAGAATGCCAAAGTTATTTGATCCACACATAAGATTGTAAAGACCTCAAGTCTAAGGACTAGTCATACAATCGATACATGAAAGTTCTCACAGACACATGGGATAAACACTCCATGTGAAAACTTTCGGCGGTCAGTTCGATGGACACGAGCAACTCATGCATCCATGTGATACATCAAGCGGACGGATCTCCGCTAGTAGCCTATGAGATCGGCTACCCCACTTAAGGGCGGATCATATCATCATGCTAGTCTCTCCGCTTTGTGAACGCCCAGATTATTCACAAAACTATGACTAGGAACGTTTAAGAGTAATGATTCTCATAAGGCGTGGAAGCCATCATCTTATTACTCCAAGGGCTTTATTACAGTGTGTTGATGATTCATATAAGTTATGTAAGACACGTATAATAAAGATTGCCATTTTATTAATTAATGAAAATATTACAAATACATGTACATATAGCCCATCCACAAGTTGGGTATAGGGCATATCCCTAACAATCTCCCACTTGCACTATAGCCAACTAGTATGAATCTGGACACCATACTCTCGGGTGTGCCTATCATGCTTTTGTTGAGTCAGCCTTTTAGTCAGAGAATCTGCAAGATTATCTTCTGTGGGTATTTTCTCTATAATAACTTCTTTTTTCTCAACAATCTCCCTGATGAGATGAAATCGCCTGAGTACATGCTTGGATTTCTGGTGGGACCTTGGTTCCTTTGATTGAGCAATGGCGCCCGTGTTGTCACAGTACATCGTGACGCCATTCTTTATCGCGGGAAGCACTTCCAGCTCCGTGATGAACTTCTTTATCCAGACTGCTTCTTTAGCTGCCTCAGATGCTGCAATATACTCGGCTTCAGTGGTGGAGTCCGTTGTAGTTGACTGCTTTGAGCTTTTCCAACTGACAGCTCCGCCATTCAAAGTAAACAGATATCCTGTTTGCGATCTGCTGTCATCCCTATCGGTCTGAAAGCTCGCATCACAGTAACCAATGACTTTCATCTCAGAACAATCTCCGTATGTCAAAAACACATCCTTAGTTCTTCTCAGATACTTGAGGATTGTTTTGACAGCTGCCCAGTGTTGCTCACCAGGATTTGCCTGATACCTGCTCGTTATGCTAAGAGCATAAGAGACATCAGGTCTTGTACATAGCATGGCGTACATGATCGATCCTATTGCTGAAGCATAAGGGATCCTACTCATACGCTCTCTATCTGAAGGAGTATGTGGACATTGCTCCTTAGATAATTTGATTCCATGACAAGTAGGTAAATTACCTCTTTTGGAATCTTCCATTTTGAATCTTTTCAAAACTTTATCTATGTATGTAGATTGAGAAAGTCCTAACAACCTCTTAGATCTATTACGGTAGATCTTAATGCCGAGGATGTAGGCTGCTTCTCCCAAATCTTTCATGGAGAAATTCTGAGATAACCATTGCTTGGTGGCTTGCATCATGGGAATATCATTCCCGATGATTAATATGTCATCGACATATAATACAAGAAATACAACAGCACTCCCACTACTTTTCCTGTAAACACAAGGCTCGTCTACATTTTTGATGAAGTCAAATTCTTTGATTGTCTCATCAAATCGTATATTCCAACTTCTGGAGGCTTGCTTGAGTCCATAAATGGATCGTTTAAGCTTGCATACTTTATTATGATCATCCTTAGATGCAAACCCCTCAGGTTGTGTCATATAGACTTCCTCTACGAGGTTTCCATTAAGGAAAGCTATTTTGACATCCATCTGCCAAATCTCATAATCAAAGTGTGCAGCTAGTGCCAGTAAAATTCGAATGGACTTTATCATTGCAACAGGCGAGAAGGTTTCGTCATAGTCAATTCCTTGGATTTGTCTATAACCTTTCGCCACCAACCTAGCCTTATAGGTTTGGATGTTGCCTTCTGCATCAGTTTTACGCTTGTAAATCCACTTGCAGCCTATGGGTTTTATCCCTTCAGGTGCATCCACCAAGTCCCAGACTTGATTCTGATACATAGAGTCTATTTCGGATTTCATGGCCTCAAGCCACTTGACTGAATCAATGTCACGCATTGCTTCGTCATAACTGGTGGGATCGTCATTATCAATGACCTGATCATGTTCCTCATCAATATGGAAACCATATCTTTCAGGCTCATATCTTTCCCTACCAGACCTTCTAGTTCATAACCTTGTGGTTGTTCCGTCGCTGCCCTTTTGAGGGGCCTGGGGTTTAGTTCTATGTTAGTTTGTTCTTCTCGTACCTCATCGAGGTCAAGTCTACTCCCACTATATTTCTTGAGAAGGAATTCATTCTCTAGAAATTTAGCATTTCGTGAGACAAATGTTCTTTGTTCATTTGGGACGTAGAACACGTATGCTCTTGAGTTCAAGGCATATCTTACAAACTTACATTTAATTGCCCTATCATCCAATTTGTTAGTTTGTGTGAGCTTAACATATGCGTCACATCCCCAAACTCTTAGATAACTAAGACTAGGACGTTTCCAGACCATAACTCATATGGTGTTTGACTAACAGTCTTGGAAGGAACTTGGTTTAGTAGTAGTAGTGTTGCAGTTTCTAAAGCAAGACCCCAAAATGAAAGAGGTAGATCCGTGTCTGGCATCATTGATCGGACCATATCTAATAATGTCTGATTTCTCCTTTCGGAGACCCCATTATGCTGTGGAGTTCCCGGAGGAGTCCACTGGGAAACAATTGCCTTTCTCTCAAGTAATCTTGAAATTCGTCGCTTAAGTATTCACCACCTCGGTCAGACCTTAGTGACTTAATACTTTTATTAAGCTGGTTTTCTACTTCAGCTTTGAAGTCTTTGAATTTCTCAAAGGCTTCAGATTTGTACCGCATAAGGTACACATACCCATATCGCGAGTGATCATCGATAAAGGTAATGAAGTAGGAGAATCCACCTCTAGCGGTGACTGACATTGGTCCGCATACATCAGAGTGTATGAGTTCTAATGTCTCCGCTGCACGCTGTCATTTACCTTGAAGGGTAATTTGGTCATTTTACCAAGTAAACAAGACTCACAAGTTCCATAAGGTTCATATTTGAAGGGTCTGAAATACCCATCCTTATGTAGCTTAGTTAATCTTGTTTCATTGATATGACCTAGCGACTGTGCCATAGAAGTGATTCATTGAGATTATTCGAGTTAACGTTGTATATATTAGAGGTTGAACATTCTTTGTTAGTTTGTAAGACATAGATACCATTATTCAAAATACCATCTCCATATTTTATTTCATTGAAATAAATAGAACATTCATTACAACTTATTAGGCATGAAAAGCCTTTATTACATAAAGAAGAAATTGAAATGATGTTCTTTACTAGAGAAGGTACATAAACACAATCTTCTAAGTCTAAAACTAAACCATTCGGCAAAACTAATGAATAAGTCCCCACGCACAATGCAGCCAGTTTTGCTCCATTACCCATGCGTAAGTCAACCTCCCCATGACGGAGTCTCCTACTGTTTCTCAGGCCCTGCACATTGTTACACAAGTGAGTCCCACAACCGGTGTCAAGCACCCAAGTAGAAGGTTCAGAGTTTTGAGAATATAGTTCAATCATATACAACATACCTGAAGCATTGGGCTTCTTGGCCTCTTGGGCTTCCCTAGCTTCCTTGGCTTTCAAGGATCTGCAGTCTTTCTTCCAATGACCATTCTTTCCACAAAAGAAACATTTCCCCTTTCCTTTTTCTTCTCCACCTTACCATTGGGCTTTAGGTGATCTGGAGCCTTGGCCTTGCCCTTTTTTCTTTGGGCCTCGTGGCTTCAGGTCCGTACCCGTAAGCATGACGGAGGTTTTAAGCTCCGGTTTCAAGTCCTTCTCTGCTTGCTTTATCAGATTGTGCAATTCTGCTAAAGTAGCTTCTTTATCAGACAGATGAAACTGCATAATAAAGTTAGAGAAGTCTTTTGGTAAGGACTGAAGAATTAGATCGTGACCTATCTTATGATCCATGATGAACCCGAGGTTGGCCAATTTTTCAATGTGGCCAATCATCTTAAGCACATGTCCACTAACAGATCCTTCCTTATACCTTGTTTGGAATAAGGCACATGACACTTGGAATCTCACGGTATGAACGGAAGTTGCATACAACTCCTTCAAGTGAAAGATGATGGTTTGAGCATCCATATCTTCGTGAGTTTTCTGAAGTTCGTCCGACATATAGCCAAGCATTATGCAAATTGCTTGCTCATCATCATCGACGTGTTTCTTCCAAGCATCAAATGTATTTTGGTCAGCATCTTCTGCGAGTTCAGGGGGAAATGGTCTTTCAAGAACATAGAAAATCTTTTCTTGTCTTAAGACAATTTTAAGGTTTCTAAACCAGTCATTGTAGTTGTCCCATTTGAGCTTATGCTCATTAAGGATGGAACGAAGTGATACTCTATTTTCCATTTGAATGTTTGTTAAATATTTTAACCCATTTGTTAAGAGAGAATGTTAAAATTAGAAATATGTTTTCATTAATGTTTCATAATAACATGGGCTTTTAATATTATGAAGTTGCTCCCACTCAATTTTTTAAAATTTTAAGTAAATCGCATCAACCCCAATATGATGGATTTCTTGTGGGCAAGGATCCCATTATCATCATTTCATAACTCCGACTAGGGCCGGTCGTTATGAAATACGATAATTAAGTAGGTTCCCAACCAATTTATGATATAAATCACAATTCCTTGATCATTGGGTTGGGTAATCAAACATTCCATAGCTTATGCTAGTCCTTGTGGACACCCAATCTTTGCCACTAAGTTATAAGACCACGCCTAAGGGTCGCTGCGTCTTATGACTCAGAAAAGTCAAACCATTGTCAATAGTATGATTAGCCCTGTGCATTATCGAATTCGGATCGGATCGAACCGAATCTGAATCTGATCCGATCTGATTTGCGTTGAGAAGTTTGATTCGATCGGACTGGATTATCTTATCAAACTCGATCTGATCTGATCCGATAATTATCGGATCGGATCAGATTGGTTCGATCTGATTCGAATGATTTCGGATCGGATTGGTTCGATCCGAAATGTGATGATTTCGGATCGAATTGGTTCGATCCGATTTGAATTATTTCGAATCAGATTGGTTCGATCTGAAATCATCCTATTTCAGATCGGATTGATTCAATCTGATTCGAATTATTTCGGATCGGATTGATTCGATCCGAAATAGGATGATTTCGGATCAAACCGATCCGATCCGAATTCGGTACACAGTTCACACAACATGACCATACCACAAACGCAACTGCAAGCATAATCTAATCCGAATTCGGTACACAGTTCACACAACATAACCAGACCAAAAACATAATCTAAAGTTTTTTTGATAAATGCCAACTAATGCTCTTCAGATAATGCTTACCAACTAAAATCATTACAAATATATAACATTAACAAAACAACCAAACTAGCTTCTGAAAAAAGCAAACAAAACAACAGAATTATAGATCAAAAGAGCATTAGGGACCAAAATGACCAAAGGCACAATAGCAGCAAGATTGTGGCCATTCCCACTCTCACAAGACAAAGTCCCAAGCTTAATATGCACAACACTAATCAAAGCCAACGTCAAGAACACGCACCCAATAGCATGGCTATAATGCAGAGCTAATTGTTACAAGTTACAACTTAAAACCACAAGATCCAAGCAGTAGTGCTTCAAAGGTTATGATTAATTAGCATATACATATGGTAAAACCTCTCTACAATGATACTATATATAAGAATAATATTTATGTATTCAGAAGAAAATTTAGTCTCAATTTAGGCCAGTTACAAATAAAATGTTGTACAAGTAGACTAAAACCTTGAAAAGATAACTTGTATATGATTTGCGGGCATGATGCATATGATGCTTTAAAGTAAGTTCAACAAATTCAGAAAATAACACATATTATATATTAAAAACCAACCAAAATCCATTCAAAATAATAATCAAAGAAAAACATAACTTTGTCAAAATTGTACCTTCAGGATAATTGGACTCAAACTTTGTTGCCAACAACATGATCCAGTGATTGTGATTCAGATTGTAACTTGTGATATTCTTCAAATAAAATACAAAAAAAAAAAAAAAAAAAAACTTATTCTAAGTTAGTAAGTTTGCATTTAATGGTATTCACTATAAAAATTAAAATACTAATTAATAAGTGTTTTTACCTTCCTCAAGCTTTTTGTAGTACTCTGTCTCCAATAGCATGACTTTCACTTCATTGGTTTTGTCAATTGTAATCCTATTCCGTATCCAATTTTGAGTACATATTAGAGCCTCGACCATAACGGAAGTTAATGAACAACGAAAACTATCAAGAACACGACCGCCCATACTAAATACCGATTCAGATGCCATTGTTGATACCGGCATTGCAAAAATTTCACGAGCAATCCTAGCCAAAATTGGATACTTACCAGTATTTATTTTCCACCACATCAGAACACTAAAGTTAGGGTCACGACTAGTCTCTTAGGGTTCCATCAAATACATTTCAACCTCAGTACTATCTTCTTGATGAATGACATGACTAGTCTGAAAAATTTCAAATGGATCATCAGGTTGCACGTTTGTATTGCGCTTACGCACTCTATCATGTGCTCGCGGTCTAACAAACGGCTGAGATTGTGATACCGGCACTAGATCCATCTCTACCAACACCAATTACACCCTCAGCCCTTGATCAATCACCGTCAACAAACAACCCATTTGTGCCATACCAATCATTATACATATCGTATAATTTTTTCAATAAATCTCTGGTAGACTTTCTCATTTCCTCTATCTTAATATCATCATTATTAAAAAGTATACCAAAGCAAACAAAGGCAAATATGATCTTACGTCGTGGATCAAGAATAATACTCACAATCAATAATTTATTGATTTTGGCAGTGGTCTCCCAATATTTATCAAACTTCATCTTCATCTAACACATTGGACTCATGCATCACAATATTTGCCCATTTTTTGGGCAGCAATTTAAACAACATAATGTTCTAAAACTTAAACTTGATGATAGAGGACTCTGCATTTTCTTTATTCCAAGGAATGATTCGATTAACCCAAAGCCACATTTGGTCAAGAATGATCATAAATCTGGCACCTTTTGTATGAGATGACCATGAAGATCATCTTTTATTTTTCACTTTGTACTCGATGCAAACCAGATATCTAAATGAGTATAATAAGCGGGAAAATACAATAAACACGAACCAAATGCAGTCAATCAGTGGTCTGTGAGGGAACTTACTTTCTTGACGATGAGGAATGAATATGAAGTCTTGTCTAAGTTGTGTGTATCGACGAGTTAGCGACGGTGAAAGACGGTGAACTGAAGATTGAAGTGACTGATTCGGCGAAGAAGAAGAACTGAAGAAGAAGAAGAATGAAGAGTTGAAGAATGAAAACTGAATTGAGTGACTGAGACACGAACGAAATGAACCCTAACTTATGCAAAAGGACGTCGTTTATGACACTCCAAAACGATGTCGTTTTGTATATTAAGTAAAAGAAAAACACGATCGGATCATATCGGATCGGTTTTTATCCGATTTGATCTGAAATCCGTCGAATCCAACTGTCACTGTTCGATCGGATAAAATAATCAGATTCGATTCAATCTGATGCCCACCCTTAAGTACGATTTAGGGATAAATTGGTATTGGTCAGTCGGGTAAAGCCTAGTCATGCCAATACGGTTTAAGCCCTTTGGGTCTATACTTTACAATGGGAGGTAAATTTTAGACTTAAAATATTATTGAGGATTTTAGCAAGTTTAAGTGAATAACTGTCAAATGGATTCCTCCATTGAAAATTCCCTAGAGGGAGGGTGGAGCAAACTCTCTTAAATACCCTTACCTCTTAGGCTCTTATTGCCTTGGTGACATGAATAAACAATAGATCCTCCAAATTAGTCCAACACTTTAAATATGCTTTAAGGTAAGTTTTGAGTAAATGATTATCTAGATGTCTTCACAGCTTTTCCTTTTGGCTATAAAAAGGTAGTGAGTGAAGGAAGACACCAAATCATTATCTAACTCTAGTAATACCTTTGGTTAAATTAACTTTAGTTTGGAAAGTTTTATTAACGCCTTGGTCCCACCCCACTTGTATCTTTTATAATGTCTTTTATTATAAACAAGTGATTTATATTTATTAGCCTTAAAGGTAATAAATCTCTAAGTTCATCACATAATAATTACTTAGCTAAGGGATAAGCAATACACTCTCTATTTCCTTAGAAAGTCTCTAGATGCTTGCACCCTAAAATAATCATGCCAATTCTAATCATACATAGAATCATCAAGCATAAATATGTTGGAATTATTTTAGACATTATATAACTTTGATTAATACTTAATTATGATATTGCATTTTATTTTATTCAAATAAATTTACTATTCACATTTTTTTACAGATGCGTGAACTTTAAATGCAATTTCACAATTCCAATCTTAACCAAATCATGCACAACTTCTTCCTAAAATTAAGTCCAGGGTGTTAGCTTTCCAACGAGCTTTTACAAACCCAATTTCAAGTTCAAATGAGAGAGAACTAATCAAAATAAAAACGGCGCGCTGATACCACTATTGGGAAGCGGCCACGAGTGCGAAGCGGAAAATTTAAATAAATCAAATTATGATGCCGCTATCTCTTTGCCCAAGACCCATTTGTTTTTATTATTCTACAAACCTAGACATGTTATTATATATTCTAAGCATAAAAACTCATAAAACATGCAAAGAACATAAACCTAAACATGCAAACTATCATAAGAACTCTAATTAAAATAAAGAAAGAAAAAGACTTACTTGAATCGAAGACTCCTCCAGTTTTCCCTCCAATCTACAAGCTTTTCTCGAACTCAGCAAGCTCTTCCACGTTCCAAAGAGCCACCCAAGTGTGTGGCCTCCAAAAGTGCACACACCAAAGCCAAAACTCAACGGCAAGACTACGCCTTGAGTGAACGGGTATTTTGCCCTTGGTGCTAGCCTAGGCAAATACCTCAAAAATTTTAACTCGAGGTTCCTCTAGTCAATTAGACTTAAGGATCCTCAAAATCAGTGGCTTACTCTTAAACTTTAGAGTTGTTCACTTATATAAACCCAATATATGAAAGGTTTGGTGCAAAAATTTGTAAAAAATTCATTGGGTTTATATAAGTGCTCCAAAGACAGCAAAATTAATTAAGAATCAGATGTGGGATAAATGCTAATTAATCTTAACCATTGGATCTTAATTTAGTGGTTTAATGAGATTATAAAACCATTATAAGAGTTTGGGCCGAATTGAAATTCAAAAAAAATACAAATAATTTTTTTTACTATTTACATTACTATTCACATTACTATCACCTTTTATTTATTTATTTATTCCAATTCCCAAAGTGCCCCTATCGTCATTCACCAATCTCTAAGCCACTATGGAACCTCATAAATGATATGTTGTTCAATATTAAACACATTAAACCATTTATGAACAATTCCTACAGCAATCATATATGCTGTTAATTTGTACTGTGCACTGTTAACCATTGATTTCGACTTTGTTTGTGGTGACCTTTTGTTTGGACAATTATGACCCATAGCATCACTATTTGTACAAATCATGGTGTTGTTGTACAAATTAACTATATGACAAAGGAAATTGCATTTTTATCATTTGTAATTAGATTACCAAGATGTATAAATGATAAAAGGTCCATATGATTAGTTCCGGATTGAGATGATATGAGACAGTATCAATCCACGAAGGTTTAATCATTAAATATCCCTAGTCAGAGTATTTTCGAGATTGGACATCGATAATGCATAAAAGACTAGTATACACTTGTGCGCGCTGTGGGAGCATAACGAATAGTTCTCATATATTTGGGTATAGGATACTCATGCAAGTGTAATAGGAGGTTGTGTTTACCGATGGTACGGAAACAGCTTCGCTTTGGATAGACCCCTCGGAATTCCATTGGTAGTATGACTATGTGTCTACGGAATTCTGAATCAGGGTAGGTGTATCGGGTCTTAACCTGAGACTTGCACCGCTAATACTTGCGACAATCAATATACTTTGGTTTTGGTCATCCAGGGCTTTAACAGGTTCTGTGTACGCCTCTTCTAGAGATATATTGAGAATCGTAGTGTATTGGGTGTGATGTCAAGACGGAAGTATCACTCCAGTCATAGTGGAGATGATGATCACGTATGATACGGAACTGGTGCTCTTTAGTACTGCAGTCATCGGGATAATATGACTAGGTCATGATTATCCGATTATAGAGACTAGTTACCAGAGATTTGATATGTGCTTCGTACGGGGCAGACACGATTCCAGCCCCAGGCCTTGCACGTGACATCCGATGAATAATGCTTTAAATATCCATCCGCATATCATTATTATATTTATTTATACGCGCCTTATCATGTGTTTAGAATGCATGTTTAAGGGTGTATGATGATGAGACCTTAACAAAGATAATTAATTGGTTGCCAATTACGCGAAAACCCTCAACACATATTAAGCGTTTTTCCTTCCATTGAGTGATTCTTACTCAAGATCCAAGACTTGCACTGGTTTGTTGGCCAAAGTCAAGACCTTTGTCCGTCGCGGATGTGTTTGAATCATGAAGGCTTTGCTCCATATCGGTGACTTGTCCAAGTTGTAATTTGTTGGCCAAAGTCAAGATCACTTCTTGTCCATCGACATCGATTACGAAGCTTTCCATGGTCAATGGGTTCCACTTAACTGGGATCATTAAGTTTGTTGTGCCAAAGCCAATGCTTAATTAATTCAGAGGAAAAATGTTAGGGAATATATTGGATATATTGACATATATAAGATATATATTTCGGACTTGGATGTCCACCTACTGGATCTAGGAATTGGATGGGATCCAATTGATCTTAGAGATCTACCTAGTTAATTATCATACAATTTGTTGGCCAAAGTCAAGATTGTGTGTTATTTAACGGGATCCTAGCCCACTAGGAAACAAGGTTCCCGAGTACTCAACAGAGGGTTAGAGGCTCGCCGAAAAATAGAGGGAGGCAAGTTTAAATTTGCAATATTTGTTTAGTTACTTGCCATACGCGCTCATTTCAATTTTTCGTCATATAAATTACATATTAGTTGGACTAATATTTAAACGTTGTTTTAAATTAAACAGTTGGACTGTATTCAAACTATTTCATTTATAGTTGATTATATCATTGGATTATAGTAATCAATATATTTGAATAACCTTTCAATTAATAGTTGATTTTATAATTGGATTATAGTAATCAATATAATTGAATTTAACCAATTAATTATAGTTGATTATATAGTTAGACTATAGTAATCATTATAAAAATAGTACCTGAAATCGTTGATTCGATAGTTGGACTATTGGAATCAAGATAATTGAAAGATTAATGTTTAAAACATAATCCTGGGTGAAAATGTATTTAAACAACTTTAATTTTCAAATTGGTAATAAAATCTCAGGATAGTCCTAGGGACCAAGAAGTTACTTTATTTGACAGAGTGACGTTTCAAGCCTAAGCCCGGAGTTGAGCAAATAGTAGAACATGATATTGGAATATTCATGTGATGATAACTCTAGTGCTTAATCCATTATGCTTGCCAAATAGACTCCTTAATTTCTTAATCAGAACTAAGGATTAGATCCTATAGTATGATATTGAAATTGAAGGATCTTCATAGATATATCCTTAGATCTTAGAAGAACTAATTGCAATAGAATACTCTTGGAGAGTTAAAACCAAGATTTGCAGTAGGGCAGAAGCGCAAGGCGCATCTTACTTCAACATTCCAGAAGGCCAAGGCTTGGCCAAAGGTTTCTGGGTGTGGAAAATGGGCAAAGGCAAAGTCATTATAATCTTCTGGGAAGACAAAGGACATATCCCAAGATGTCTGCCTAAATTGTGGCAAACGGGGTCACTGAAGCGTGACTGCCGTATGGACAATGCAGACATGAAGGAATGAAGAGGGGCAGGCTCCGACTTCAAATATGTTTGTCATAAATATGTTCACTACTAGTATTAAAATTGGATTTTAGATACTGGATGTGGTACATAAATATGTACTGGTATGCAGAATCTGCTGATTAGCAGGATACTGACTTCAGTTGAGATTAATCTACGAATTGGAAACGGGACGACAGTCGATGTTTTAACCGTAGAAACCTAAGTTTAGGAACTACCCTTCGGGTGTGTACTTAAATTAGGAACTGTTAGAATGTAATTAGTTTGACTAGAAACATTATCTCTATATCAGGGTTAACCCGTTGCGGGTATACCTTTATATTCTAGAACACTAAAGTGTTTTATTATATAAAGATGATATTGAGATAAACACATTAGATGTGAATAACAACATTTATATTTTGAATATAAATAAATCTCAAACGTATAACATGACAAATAAATAGCTCAAACTGAATTAATCAGTTGAAACTTATAAGTGGCATTGTTGTCTGAGACACAATTAACAAGACTCGTATATCCACACTTTCGAAGAGTGGATACTTGGACGAATTTGATTCTATTCAAATAATGTCTACGAATCTAGTTTATTAGGCAAAGTGCCGATAATACCTTTTACTTGGTAAAAGTGCAAGTGCCACCGATCTGTTAGCCCTCGTTCATAGTGACGCAAGTGGGCCCATGTCTAGCTAGGCTAGAGGTGGATATGAATGTTTCGTCGTAACCTTTACGGATGTGGCATCGCGTTATGGTTATGTGTTTCTTGTGAAACACGGATCGGAAAATTTTGATGAAATCAAAGAGTTTCGACACGAAGTAGACAAACAGATCGGCTATAGTATTAAAACCGTCACGGTTAGACCATGATGAAAATACTTAAGCAATAAATTTCTCAAATACTTGAAAGAGTATAGTATTCTTTCAATGAGGACTCCTCCCAGAACACGTCAATTTGACGGTGTGTCTGAACGGAGAAATCGAATTTTGTTGGACATATAGGTTAATCATGAGTCGCTCTGAGCTACCATTTCTTTCAAAGGATACGCATTAACAGTGCAAAACTTATTTTGAATAAGGTTCCATAAAAATCTGTTAGACAGACTTCATATTAGATATGAACAGGAAAGAAACCGGGTTTCCTCATTCCTGGAGATTTGGGAATGCTGGGCATATGTTTGGATGATACCAAACTAAAACCCAAATCGGATAAGTGCCTAAGTTGTGGGTTATCCTAGGGAAACCAAAGTATAGTACTTATACAACTCACAAGAGAACAATGTAATTGTTGCTCGCCATGCGTTTTTCCTAAAAAGAATACCTATATGCAGTGGTAAGTGGGAGGAAAGTAAAACTCGATGAAAATCGGAGTAATACTATTCCAGGCACCGATTCCTTAATGGAACATAAATAGTTCATCAAGGATGAAACTATACTAATAATCTTCGAATACACAAGAACCGCGTAAGTCGGAGAGAGTCAGAAAACAACTTGGGGTATGGGTTTCTGATCTCACCTCATAAAGATGTCAATTTTATTGAGGATTGCGAACTGACTACGTATGAGGAAGTGATACAAGGTATCGACTCCCTATTATGGCAAAGTGCCATAATGTCCGAAATGAATTCCATGTATACCAACTAAGTTTGGATACTGGTTGATGTACCGGAAGGCATTGTGCCTATTGGTACTATATAAGTCTTCAAGGAAGACATACATGGAAGGCAACATACCAACGTACTAAGCCAGGCTTGTAGCGAAAAGGTATCATTATCAACATTGTGTCGATTACGACGAAACCTTTTACTTGTTGCCATGGTTAAATCCATTTGGATAATGCTTGCTAATGCTGCATGTTTCATTTATGAAATATGGCAGCTGAACGTCAAAACCGCTTTCCTTAAATGGAAATCTTTTTGAGGATGTTTACAACATCCTAACGGTTTTGTCGTACCAAAATGAGCAAACAAGGTTTGCAAGTTAATTCGATCCATGGATGGATTGAAGCAAGCATAGCGTTCTTGGAACTGTCGTTTTGATGTAATCATAATGGTATATGATTCAATTCAAAACGGAAATGATTCTTGTGTATATAAGGAAGTTAGTGAGAGCGCACTGAAAGTGACTGTCCTATAAATGATGACATATCATTTCTTGGAAATGATATTCCCATAATACAATCGGTGAAAGCTTGACTTTCATGAAAAATTCTCTGTAGAATTCTTAGGAGAGACAACCTTTATTCTAGGAATAAGAATCTACTGGGATAGATCTAAAAGTTATTAATACTCTCCGAGAACTCGTACATTGAAATAAATGTACACGACCTGGTGTCTCATACGCTTTGAGCATATTGAGTCACAATCAGGCCAATCCAAGTGACAGTCACTGGATTGATGTTAAAACATCTTTAGTATCTTAGATGAACTAAGGATTCTTTCTTATACTATGGAGAATGAGAACTTGAAGTGACTGGGTTCACTGCTGCAAGTTTCCAAACCGATATAAACGACTATAAGTCGTACAAAGGTACTATACAGTTTGAATAACGGAACAGTAAGCTGGAAATCTTCCAAGCAAGTTACTGTTACCGAATAAACAACAAAAGCGGAATTTGCTGCAGCTGAGGCACAATAGAAGCCTTTTGGATTGATAATAATCCTAATCAGATTAGGAGTAGTTCTGTTAGCAGCTGAGCTAGGCTACAGCACAGGCTAAAGAATTAATGGTCTCATCAACGATCCATATATATACTTCAAATATTCATCTGATTCGTTCGGATCATACATCGTGGCGATGTGATGATCGAATAAATCGCATCAGATGATAACCTGCAAATCCGCTGACGAAAGCATTTTCTCAGCAGAAGTTTGAGCGAACCGTACATAGTTCGAGTGTAGGACACTTGAGTGATTGGCTATAGGAAGTGAGAGATTGTTGGACAATTATGACCCATAGCATCACTATTTGTACAGATCATGGTGTTGTTGTACAAATTAACTATGTGACAAAGGAAATTGCCCTTTTATCATTTGTAATTAGATTACCAAGATGTATAAATGATAAAAGGTCCATATGATTAGTTCCGAATTGAGATGATATGAGACAATATCAATCCACGAAGGTTTAATCATTAAATATCCCTAGTCAGAGTATTATCAAGATTGGACATCGATAATGCATAAAAGACTAGTATTACACTTGTGCGCGTTGTGGGAGCATAACGGCATAGTTCTCATATATTTGGGTATAGGATACTCATGCAAGTGTAATAGGAGTGTGTGTGAGGAACGGACAAAACCGAGCGCAGCGGAAACCCGAAACCCGCCCGAGATCAAATCGCGAGCGAGTAAAATATATATATATTTTTTTTTTAATTTTCGGCAGTCCTTAAAAAGATGGGTTTAAAATTTTTAATTACAAACTTAAAATTTCCAATGCATTAAAACATTTTCATGTATTAAAAATTACCATAAGTCCATTTAAAAATTTCAACACACTTTAATCAATTTATCAACTATTGACAAATTAAAACTAAGCATCCTAATTATTTCCAACACTTGAAAATAATCCAAACATACTAAAATTAATTTTCCAACACTTGAAAAAATTAATTCAAGCATACAAAATAATTTTCCAACTCTTGGAAAAATTAATCCAAGTATTCAAAATTAACATATCAATTATATACTAATTTTCAACACTCAAATGCTTCTAATTCCTCACTAACATGCTTCCTATTAATCCAACAAATCCACAACAATTTTTCTCCACAATAATCATCAAGAAATTGAACAAATAAATTCACAAATTAAATGTACCAACAAGCTTTGTCAATTGATCCTCCTTCAAGCTTTTCCAAATTTTCCAAGCTTTAATTTCTCCAAGCTCTTCTTCCTCCAAATCTCTTCTTCCTCCACCAAATTAAGCAACTCAAGGAACAAATCTTGGTGATCAAAAGGTGGTTTGATCACTCAAGAGTAGCAACCAACTTTTCCCCAAATTTTAAACTCTTAAAACCCTAGGAAAAGGAAACCTCAAGAACATAAATTAACCCTTAACACTTAGGGATTAATTCATGGACTTGATTATATGTAGGGTAATATTTGGTGAGACTATTGGCTTGATTTTGGAAAGCAAAATTAATTCTTTTCTCTTGTTCTTTCGGCAGGCAGAGAGCAAAAGCAATTCATTTGTGATGTTTTGTTTCGGCAGAGAGAGTGAAGAAAAAAAAAGCATAAAGCCTTTTGTTGTTCTCATTTTCTTTTATTGGTCAACGGCAGTAGCCTTGTAAAAAGAGCAAAAGTTTTTGCTTTTAATAAATTAAAATAATCAAAACAAAATCAACCATTTACCTTTAATTAAACCATGGTTTAAGGAATCTTTTTCCTACACCACACACACAATTTCAAAAAATTAACTCAACCAAGGTTAAATTAATTAATCTCACCAACTTTAATAACTTAGTTGCAATTGAATGAATTAGTTACTTTAACCAAAAAAAAAAATCAATAGCTTTAACTTAGTTACTTTAATTAATTAAAACCTTTATTTATATAAACTAAGTAATTAATTTTGTATATTAATTTAACTATTAAATTAATTCACAAATTAATTACTAATTTAATGTAAATCAAATTTACATTTATTATACAATAAACTTATATCAACTCTTGATATAAAATTAATTAATTCAATTCATCTCATGAATTATCGGATTAAACATTTAATCCTAAATACCCAAATAATACTGTGTCAACATTTGACGAGAGGTCGCCCTAGTGCTCAACGAGTAAACTCAATATAATGGAACTCTCTAGGCTCACGTTCGGTTGTTACGTATATATATACATATATATCTCATATATTTGTATACATATTTCATGAAGGCCTGTCCACCTACAAATCATGACAAAACAACACGACACGTCGAACCATACAAGTCGAGGTTAAAAACGCTAATGTATAATCCCTTCGTCATTTCTGTTTCCAATTGAGTAAGGTTATAGTTATACTGTCAAAACCTTATATACTCAATATATGAAATTTTTCATTCTTATATTCCATTAATAAATAATATAGCAAAACTCTTTTTGAATATTATTTATAATGTCAAAGAAACAATTTCTTCAACGAACTTTCGGCCAAAAGATTTCCGGAATATATTCTAAAAATTTCTGGAAACATAATCCAACCATATGGACTGACGAATCCTCATATTAACACACACCGATCTTCGTGAGCATTGGTCTATATCTAACAGTCATCCAGAGGCCAGACCATGAAAGGTCTCTGACATGCATGGTATCAGGCACAGAGGATCACTCACAAGACCACCGTGGTGTCTCAAGTCAAAGGACCACAATAACTACTCAACTCGAAAAGATAACTATTGACAGTTTTATGGAATATCTATTAGTCATCTTTTATGAGTTAATTCAATATTCATTCAACTAATGAATATCTGCATTTCTATACGAACTTCCGCTAAGCTCACAGTCTGTTGAGACAAACCATATGTCCATTACATATATAGACAACGCACTAGTCTTACCAATATAATGACCGACCTATGTCAATATATCTAGACTATAAATAATTTATATCGAGAGAATGCGTGATATTCTCAACACCATTTGCAACTCCTGCAACTATATCACCATATGTAGTAACTCTCGGGTCTTTACTAAATTCATATAAGGTTCCGAGTGTAACTCGAAATCTCTAACTCTTAGAGTAATCTAACAATTAGATTTACATTATATAAATAAAGTAAGAGTTTTACCATATTAATAAATAAATAACCATGATAAAATAAATATTATATTGCATAAATATCAAATATTCATACAAAAAGTGAATGGTGCTCGATCACCATTTTCAACAGGAGGTTGTGTTTACCGATGGTACGGAAATAGCTTCGCTCTGGATAGACCCCTCGAAATTCCATTGGTAGTATGACTATGTGTCTATGGAAGTCCGAATCATGGTAGGTGTATTTGGTCTTAACTTGAGACTTGCACACGCTAATACTTGCGACAATCAATATATTTTGGTTTTGGTCGTCCAGGGTTTAACAGGTTCTGTGTACGCCTCTTCTGGGTATATTGAGAATCGTAGTGTATTGGGTGTGATGTCAAGACGAAAGTATCACTCCAGTCATAGTGGAGATGATGATCACGTAGGATACGGAACTGGTGCTCTTAAATACTGCAGTCATCGGGATAATATGACTAGGTCATGATTATCCGATTATAGAGACTAGTTACCAGAGATCCGATATGTGCTTCGTACGGGGCAGACACGATTCCAGCTCCAAGCCTTGTACGTGACATCTGATGCTGGATCGAAATACGCAATACTACGTATACTATGCCTGATATAGATCACATATTCCAGTAAGAATATTTATGGAGAATTGGGTAGGCACGGTGCTTTGCTAGAAGCCAATCATGTTTTGTAAATCGGTAAAAACGTAGTACTAGTAGTACGTACGTGTTCGGATAGTCCGACGACCGGATTTACTGCCAACATATTCGGGGATCTCATAGGTCGCTTCCTGAAGATTCACCGATGACGTATGACTCGCACTTTATTAATCTGGAATTAATTATGGTAGAGAGAGAATATTAATCTGGGATTAATTACAGAGATATTTTATCTAGGATAAAATATTATTTAAAGAGAGAGAACGATTAATTTGGAATTAATCGATAAAATAATATATTCGATATATTATAAGAAATTGGATTTCGACGCGGAATTAAAATTAGATTTTAATTCGGGCGAACGAGTTAATTTAGAATTAATTCATTAGCGAGGTGAATAGTAATTTTACTAGACATAATTATTTAATTACGTCGTAACGGAAAATTCGTTAATTCGGAATTAACGAACCCGAGCCCGGGAGTGTTTGCGGGCCCACTCGTATTTCGAATTCAAGTGCGGCCCACAAGTCACATCAAGCGTCAAATCACTAGTCAATCAATTGATGTGATGTCTAGTCACTTTGAGTGATATGACAACTTGTCACTTGTGATTGATGGTGGTAGTTGGATAGCTTTAATGCTTGTACCTTTTTGACTTTTGGAAATTCAAAATTTGGTATATGTTTTAATTGATTTTGGAAATCAATTAACCAACACATAACACATTCTCTCCTCTCACTCTCTTCTCTTTCTCGGCCAAGGGCCTCATTTCTTCCTTCATTTTTTCTGTCAAAATCGTGAGATGAATGTGAAGCTTTGGAAGTTTTGTGGCAAAATTTCCAAGGTGCTAGCACACATTCGGGGTCTTGTGAAGGTGATAGGGAAACCCACCCGTGGGCATGGAATGCACACAAAGCTTGGAGCTTGAAGGATCACCATGGCCAAATTTTTAGAGCACAAATTGGAGCAAATGCCGAGAGCACCATGGATGGAAAGCTTAGAATTTTTGTTGTTCCTCTCGCATCGCATAATCGTTCAATGTAAGTATGATTCCGCTATTCTTCATTGTTGTATTCGCACATGTTTCTTGCTTGAATTGATCATTGGGACTAATTTAGAAACCAACACTTTTGGGTTCCCCTCAAGTTGGACATGAAATGAATCGTGATAATTTAATCGAACATAAATTATCCTCCGATCAGATGGTCGTTCGATTTCAATGAACAAGGTTGACATCTAGCAACATGTCAAGGCCTCAAATGAGAAGGAAAGATATATATACCCATTCTGTATGCGATTTACATATGATACGGTCCATCGTCTCACTGTATCCCCACCGTTTGACCTAGGGTATGGAAAGTGTCTACCCATATAGTCAAATGTATGATGTTGATAGTGTCATGAATCGTGCTAACCCAAGAATCTCACATGATTCTTCCGCTGCGGCCACAGTCTCAAGCACTGATCACATATATCAACCCGCGAACTGGAATACTACTCTTATAAGAAAATATTATCCGAGAGAGTGGCGATTCTCTGTTGTATCTTTACAAACTTCATGTGTTTCAACAAATGACCCAATCATACCCTTATGACCGGATTTTTTGAACCGGGGATGAAGAATGTCAAAGTTATTTGATCCACACATAAGCTTGTAAAGACCTCAAGTCTAAGGACTAGTCATACAATCGATACATGAAAGTTCTCACAGACACATGAGATAAACACTCCATGTGAAAACTTTCGGCGGTCAGTTCGATGGACACAAGCAACTCATGCATCCATGTGATACACCAAGCGGACAGATCTCCGCTAGTAGCCTATGAGATCGGCTACCCCACTTAAGGGCGGATCATATCATCATGCTAGTCTCTCCGCTTTGTGAACGCCCAGATTATTCACAAAATTATGACTAGGAACGTTTAAGAGTAATGATTCTCATAAGGCGTGGAAGCCATCATCTTATTACTCCAAGGGCTTTATTACAGTGTTTGATGATTCATATAAGTTATGTAAGACACGTATAATAAAGATTGTCATTTTATTAATTAATGAAAATATTACAAATACATGTACATATAGCCCATCCACAAGTTGGGTATAGGGCATATCCCTAACACCCCAACGTGACAACAGGACATGACGAGTTGAGATTTGTCAATTCAATTATTTTTTCAAGATTAAAGAAGTGTTTCGCCTTGTCCTAAATACTATTAAATCTCGCTTCTTCTCCCTTATCGCTTAAAATTTATGTACTTTTTAATCAAGTCCCGTCTCATTTTCAAATCAAAACATATAAATATGTCTCAAATCTTATCTCGAATGGGACGAGATGAGATATTTGAAAATAAGATAGGATAATATAAACAGGTCTCAAATCTGCTATCTCAAGAATAAGACGAGAAAGTTCCTGCAACTCGACCAAGGAATTACGAATAAATACCCACAAGTGTTAAATTACTTATTTAAGTCAAGGATCTATTTGATACAAAAGTGAAAATACACAATTCCCAATTTGATAAAGCATTAAACATTGAGGGCTCAATTGTTAATTGACGGTGCCGCGGAAAAAAATTAACAGTAAAAACAAACAAATGAAAAAAAAATGAAAAATGGACTGATCTACCTATCCAATCTCGTGATAATTCTTGTCAGCAGCGGTCCCGTTCTTCACGCCGCGTGCCTCTCTCAATATAATCAGCCATTGATAGAAAAATTATCTCTGGTTCTTTCAAATTCTAAGCTACAAATTCAAAATCAAAGCAACGCCAAACTGGGTCCCTAGCTTTTACAACACTACACGCTTTGCGAAACGGACCCACATAGGCATACATCACACTAACTGCTCTTTCTTTCACTTCACTTCACTGGGTATTTTTTTTTAAGTGATGGTGGGGGATATTGGAGAGTGGGTTCTGGTGCGGCGAGCCACAGAGAAAGATTGGTGGAACCCGAGTGGTGTTGTTGGGGATGGAGGAGGAGGAGAGAGTTCTAAGCCGTTGAAGGTTACGTTTGGTGGGCCAGCTAAGCATTGGACGGATGCGATTCCCATTGGTAATGGGAGTCTTGGTGCCATGATCTGGGGTGGCGTTGCATCTGAGACTCTCCAGCTTAATGGTAAATGAAGTATTTATCTCTTTAAAAATTCTCATGTGCGGATCTCTGCGTGAAATTTTCACGAGAAAGTAGGCCGACGAGAGAAAGTTCGTGTAATTTTGTGCGGATGTATTCATCTTTTTGCATCATGTGTTTGAAAATGCAAGAGCCTTGTGTTGTTTTTACTTTGCATTGTTATCTTAATTTGCTTCAAATGCTTTGATTGGTTTATTTAAATGTGGGATTTTGTAGTTGCATTGAGTTTTGAAATTTTAGCTCAATGAGTACAAGTTTAGTAAATTTGGCCAAAATGAATTTCCTTTTTTTCCTTGGGTTCTTGATGATCTAAGCTTCTGTGTTCAAATTGTAATTCAATTCGTTATTCGTATCATGGATTTGCATCTACGTATGTAGAATAAGGAAAAGACCGAGGAATATTGATCGGAATTGTAGTTTCTTGAAAAACATGGTTGTTCTGCTGCCATAGGTTTTGAATGCAAAGTGCTCATTTTTGTAATTTTCTCACACACACTGTCTTATATTGAGGTTTCAATTTGTTTGCAGAGGATACACTCTGGACTGGGACTCCAGGGAACTATACTATCCCAAAAGCTCCAGAAGCGCTAGCTGAGGTCAGAAAACTTGTTGATAAGGGCGAGTACGTTGCAGCCACTGAAGCGGCACTCAAGTTGTCGGGCAGTTCTCCTGATGTATGTTCTACATGACTTAAGAATTCTTAATACATGCATAGATGCATGCTCACAAGTATAATTTTACCATTTGTTTCAAAATTGTGAAAGATCACTGTAATTTCATCATAAATTTCCACTTAATTGGCTATTCAAATTTCCACATAATTGGCTATTCATGCAGAATTTTGTGTCGATGTTAGTGTATTACATCTTGCTTATGAAGATCGTAAAAACTAAAAAATAGATTAGGATGATTTGATATTTTGAATTTTTGCCAAATGTAAAGACATCGCCCATGATATTCCTTAATTAGAGAATTCCTTATTTTTATGTTTAATTCCTGACTTACGGCAACTCATCCTATGGCACATATGACTTTGGATCTGTCACTTAGTCTTTTCTTAATTTGATAAACTTCAGTGCTTTGAAACTTATGATAATGCTCAGATATAACTTAGCAAGTGCTAATGTTGGACATGCCAGTAATCTAACATATTAGTTTATAAAGCATGATCAGTGCTTGACCTTGTTACCACTCTTTATTGCGCAACTTCTGTTTGATGGCTATCACTTTTTGGCTTTTTATTCTAAGATTGGAGTTCTTAAACTTCTTGAATTATGCAATAAATTCATTTTTTCATATAAATTCAACTAAGCTCTAAATGATTTTTCATGTGATTTTGAAGACTTACCAACTTCTGGGTGATATCAAGCTAGAATTCGATTATTCCAATCTTAAGTATACAGAGTCGTCATATCGCAGGGAGTTAGACTTAGACACTGCTACAGCTAGAGTAAGTTATTCTGTTGGTGATGTCGAGTTTACCAGGGAACATTTTGCTTCTAATCCCAATCAAGTGATTGCAACAAAGATTTCTGGAAGCAAACCAGGTTCTTTGTCATTTACAGTGTCACTAGATAGCAAGTTACATCATCATTCACAAGTAAATGGAATAAATCAAATTATTATGAAAGGAAGCTGTCCGGGTAAAAGGAACCCTCCGAAAGTGACTGCCAATGACAATCCAAAGGGTATTCAGTTTACTGCAATTCTTGATTTACAGATTAGTGACAGCAGGGGCATTATCCAAGCTCTGGATGACAAGACCTTCAAGGTTGAAGGTTGTGATTGGGCTTTGTTGCTTCTGGTGGCTTCTTCTTCATTTGATGGTCCATTCACAAAGCCTTCAGATTCTAAGAAGGATCCTACATTAGAGTCTCTGAGTACATTGAAGTCAATGCAAAATCTGTCATATTCTGATCTATATGCACGTCATTTGGATGACTATCAAAGTCTTTTTCATCGTGTCTCCCTCCAGCTTTCAAGGAGTTCCAAGATACATGCTGATGGTTCTCTGAAGAGAGATAATCATGCGTCATCCCATATAAAGGAAAGTGAAGATGGTACAATTTCTACTGCAGAGAGGGTAAAATCTTTTCAGACCGATGAAGATCCAGCCTTGGTGGAGCTTTTATTCCAGTACGGACGATATTTGCTTATTTCTTGTTCACGGCCTGGAACTCAAGTAGCAAACCTGCAGGGTATATGGAACAAGGATCTTGAGCCAGCATGGGAGTACGTTCTGCCTTTTCTTCTCTTTTCCTCCACTGTCACTATTTTTTTTCTATTCTCTGCCTTGGACTTAAATTTAGTGATTGCTAGATGTGTTTGCCTTACTTTACTTCACTACATACTTAAGTTACTACTTGTTTCCTGAATTTGTAATTTTCTGGTGTAGTTCTGCAGTTATAACTGGAGAAATATCTTATATGGAGTGGAAAGGACTCTGCAGACAATTTTTGTTCATGAGTTTAAGTTGGTGACTTTCACTAAGGATCTAGAGATATTTGTTTCCTGATATCTTTGTCTAACATATGTATAGGAAGTGTTGTTTCTAGAGGGGAAAGGGAGAGTATGCAACATAATATTGCAAAACTTGAGCTTCACTGCTGTCAGAAATATTATTTGACTCGCCTCTCATAATTTTGAAAATTGATGGGAATGATTGAACTGATGCCTTTGGTTTTATGCTTGTGTAGAAGTTATTACCTTTATATGGTCTCTACTTTTGCAGCTATCTGCATAAAGTTCATTCAGAAATTTCATTACATAACCCTCTAATTCTGTTCAAATTTCAGTTGTGCTCCTCACTTGAACATTAATCTTCAAATGAACTATTGGCCTTCCCATCCTTGCAACCTTCGCGAGTGTCAAGAGCCGTTGTTTGATTATCTTTCCTCTCTATCAGTCAATGGGAGTAAAACTGCGAAAGTAAGACTCTTTTCTTTCTCAGCATCTCTTTCTTTCTCCACATTTTCCAATAGGATTCTGTGTGCAGTATGGGAAATTATGATATGAGATTATCTTCAAGTTACAGAAACTGAAAACCTGGAATAGCATTCTTATTTTTATGTAGCAAACCTTTAGATAAAATACTGGGATGCAAAGCCTTGACCGACCCCATTTAGACAATGCAGAAGTCATAGGTGATCATGATCCTATGAAAAAAGAATATGAAGCCATTTTAATCTTTGATACTATTTGTCTTGCTACTAGAACTCCGCGATATTTGTTTTCAGCAAAAGACTTGTCATAATTTTTATTTAAACACCTTTCTACATCCTTTGCACGTGGGATATAATTAATTAGTTAATGAATGTTACAGGTGAACTATGAAGCTAGTGGTTATGTAGCTCATCAGGTGTCTGATGTATGGGCAAAAACGTCACAAGATCGAGGTCAAGCCGTTTGGGCTATGTGGCCAATGGGAGGAGCATGGCTTTGCACCCATCTATGGGAGCATTATACTTATACAATGGACGGAGTAAGATCCAATTTTTTTTTAGATGGTCTGAGTCTTGCCTACATTTAAATTCTGCGTAAACTCTCACCGTGAGCTCTTGCTCATAGAACAGACCTTGAGACTTGTGTCAATAAGACATAATCAGATGCGCATGAATATGTTGATTGCATGATGCACAGAAGACCTCTGAGTGATAAGCATGCAGTTGTTTTCTGTAATAATAATTGAATGCCTTTCATTTTAGTGAGATCATTGTTTGCTTTTTTCATTCTCATGGGAATCAGAACTTGCACAAAATTGTATATAACTTTTCTTTTGTTTAAAACATTCTATTAAATGATTGCTAATATTTTCTACATAATAGGATTTTCTGAAAAATAAGGCATACCCTCTGTTGGAAGGATGTACATCATTTCTGTTAGACTGGTTGATTGAAGGCCCTGGAGGATTTCTGGGAACGAACCCATCAACTTCTCCGGAGCATATGTTTTTGGCTCCTGATGGTAACAAGGCTAGTGTGAGCTACTCATCAACAATGGATATTTCGATCATAAAAGAAGTTTTCTCTGATATTGTTTCTGCTGCTGAGGTGAAGTTCTTGTTCTAAATGATAAAAGAACAGTCAGTTTGTCTTAATAAGCTTTGCATTGTTATATGATAGAAAGTGTGATGGCAAACAGATTCTCGGAAGAAATGAGGATGCTCTCATTAAAAGAGTTATTGAGGCTCAACCAAGGCTTTTGCCAACAAGAATTGCTAGAGATGGTTCCATTATGGAGTGGGTACGTGGATATCTTAAAATTTAATTTCACAGATCTTTGTAAAGCTTTTATGATCTAGATGTTTGATGAAGTACAGAATAAAAACAGGCAGAATTTATTAATTATCATGGCTAAGAGATTCTCTCATTGTTTTGGAAGGCACAAGACTTTCAGGATCCACAGGTGCATCATCGACATCTATCACACCTCTTTGGCCTGTATCCAGGACACACAATTACCACTGACAAAACTCCAGACCTATGTAAAGCAGCTGTTTATACTCTCTATAAAAGAGGTATGTGTGTGATATTTAATTGAGCAGATTACTTGGCTCGCAGAATGCTACTTCAGTTCAAGGTCATTTTAAAGCCAAATATTAGTCCAGTATTTATTTTGGCAGTCTATAAATATATGCATGAGAAGGATCTTTCATATTGAAGAAATGTTTGCATTCAAACATTAACATAACAAGTTAATAGAACATTTGCAGTTTGATTATTATTTACCTAGAATTTAAACTTCAAAATGTATAAATGTTAATGTAGTAGTGTATTTGTATATTTCTTGATTAGAACAGGCGAGGAAGGTCCGGGCTGGTCAACCACATGGAAAATCGCTTTGTGGGCACGTCTTCGCAACAGTGAGCATGCATATAGCATGGTGAAGCATTTGTTTGATTTGGTGGATCCGGATCATGAAAGTAATTATGAAGGAGGATTATATAGTAACTTGTTTACCGCACACCCACCTTTCCAGATTGATGGCAACTTTGGGTAAGCGGAATATTTTTTTTTTTTATTACAACAAGAAATTGCATGACGGTGATTATACAGTAACTTGTACATGTATATATAACATGTAAACAGTAAAGAAAACGCTAAATAGAGCTAAAAAACTAATATAGCAAGAGAACTGACATCGAGTAACATGTTAGTCATTGGCAAAGTTTAACTGTGTCATATCTTGATCTCAGATTCTCAGCAGCAATTGCAGAGATGCTTGTACAGAGCACGATAAAGGATCTCTACTTACTTCCGGCACTTCCCCGAGATAAATGGGGGAGCGGTTGTGTAAAAGGATTGAAAGCACGCGGTGGAGTGACAGTCAACGTCTGCTGGAAAGAAGGAGATTTGCATGAAGTTGGTCTCTGGTCGACGGAACAAAATTCTGTTAGAAGACTACATTATAGAGGAACAACAGTGACAGCAAATATATCAACTGGTAGAGTTTACACATTCAACAATAAGTTAAAATGTGTGAGGACTTGTTCTCTCTGAGAAGAAGCTTTTCACGAGTATTCAGATCGACTGTAGCTTGCAAAGAACATTGTTTCATACAGTTCCTGATAAATCTGCGAAGGAACTGGGTTCCTTTCTACTTAAAGAATCTTCCCAGTAATTTTTAGAAGTGTTAGAACTATTAAACATGTGTAAAGATTATTGATCTGTTTATGATCTATCTAGTTG